>PVJC01000805.1:0-40926 GCA_004026665.1 Murina feae | reverse complement strand
GTAGGTGTCAGACACTGGGAGAGGGGCTCTCTAGTCATTGTCTCCCTTAAATCTTCAAACCACCAAAACGTAAGGATGATCAGCTCCCTTTCACAGGATGCTCAGAAAGGCTGACTAGTTGGCCAGGATGACACAACTGGGAAATGAATGGAAACGTATCTGACTCCAATGCCACTTCTCTCTCCCGTATAGCGCATTGCCTCCTCATTAGTACCAGTGATGGCAATAACAAAAACAGCTCCCACTATGCTAGGTGCTTCCACCTCCCCTTCCACCCCCTCAACAACCGCGTAGGGAAGGCATTGCGTTTCACAGATGATTCAACATGCAATGAAGGGGCTGGAGAATGCAGAAGGGGTTTTTGGATGTAAAGGGGGTCTCCACCATTAAAGAGCTGTGTCACCTCAGTGAAATCAGAAAACTAATCTCGGTGCCGTTGAGCCTGAGGACCTTGGAGATGTTAGTCCAATCTCATTTGGCAGACGAGAAACTCAAATCATCCTAGCCGACCCACTGAGTTTTCTCATCCAGCAAATGGGAAGAACAAAGGCTGCCCCCAACCCCTAGCAAGTGGTGAGAATCAGATGAGGTGATAAATATGGAAACAGTTTGAAAAACAAAGTTAAACAGATGTAAGACTAGAAACATCTATAGCACCTAATAGTGCGATAAAAATTTTGTCAATTCTCTCTCCTTGTCATTCTCTTTCCCTCATTTACCTGCAAGAAATACCCTGTTACACTGTCCCAGACAGCAAGTATGTTTTCATACTGTGTTTACATAGACATGTACACACTCAGGCACATAATTATAGCAGCACCAATCATGCCAATACACTTAGGGTTCTGTCAGCTTTTCTCATATTAATTGCTATTTTCAGGTGGTTTTCAAACTTAGCAGTAAAAATGCATTTGGATGTGAAAGTAGAGATAATACATGGTCTCAGCAGGAGAGAAAAAGTCTCTATTTAAAAAAAAAAGTGAATACTAGTAGGTCATTTTAGTTATTTCTAAGAGCTGGTTGCCATTCTGGATTTTTGAATAATGGAAGTTTTTATTTTTATTTTAAATTCACTTGCAAAAATTGTCTTACAATTACAGTGGAAGAGCTGATTTTTAACAGCTATTACCTAAGCCAGTGATTTTCAGTCTTTTTCATCTCATGGCACACAAAAACTAATTACTAAAATTCTGTGGCACACCAAAAAATAGATTTAAATTTTTGCCGATCTGACAAAAAAATAGGTCTAATTTTGATTGATTTACAAAAAAATAATAGTAATTATCTGCCCTTTTGCTCCATTTTTTAAAAATCAGGTGCCCATATAAGTACTTGTATAAGGGATTTCTGGTACTAAGAATTAACCAATCAGACACAACCTTATTATGTGTTGTGACCAGTAAGATGCAACTCTATTATATGATCTACATATTTAGGGTTCAAAACAGGGCATTCACACCAGAAGGCTATTGTTGTGTTGGTTGTTGTCATTTCTAACATTTGACAATTTAAGGGAAAAGAGGACAGTGCCCCTGACTAAATAGTCAGGTACTGCATTTTAAAAAATATGTATTTTTATTGATTTCAGAGAGGAGGGAAGAGGGAGAGAGAGATAGAAATATCAATGACGAGATAGAATCATTGATTGGTTGCCTCTTGCACACCTCACACCGGGGATCAATCCCACAACCTGGGCATGTGTCCCTGACCAGAATTGAACCCGGGATCCTTCAGTCTGCAGGCCGACGCTCTATCCAAACCAGCCAGGGTGGTACTGCATATTTTAAAATTCTGTGGCACATGGGTTGAAAATCACTGATGTAAGCTATTTATTATAAAGTTGACAGGGCTCTGGGGTTCTTAGTTGGGTTGATGCTTGCATTTATAAAGCACATGCTCTCCACAGTGCATCCCCTTGTTGGTTAGGGTGAATGTTAGGGGGACTGCAACGAAGCCTATGGCTTCACTCTCTGCCCAGACATCTCTTTCCTCCTTTAGGCTTCGGTTGACCTGTCCTTCTCTAACCACACAATCTATAAAGCAGCTCCTCCTGCCCCAATCATTACTCACCCCCTCTCCCTGCTCTATCTTTGTTCCTGGCACTCATCACCTCTGACACACATTAGATCCTTGTTTGTTACTGCCCGCCTCCTCTGGCTGGAATGTACACTCCATGCCAACGGGATCTTCTAACGTGTATTCAGCGCATTTTCGCAGAACCTAGCGGGTAGCAGATACTCAACCAATATTTGTTGAGGGAATAAACCAAATTCCAATGTTGAATCAGCTGAGAAATATGAGTCTTGGGAATACGAAGGCCATGTTCTATTGCTTATTCTTTAGGAAAGATTTCCTCCCAAGAAGCATTTGCAGAGTCAGCGACTATGGAGGAATATGAGAGGGCACAATACTGGACCCATGAGAAAGAGAAAGAAAAAGCAGGACTTTTAATCTCTAATTACTCAGTTATGAGTTTTAAAATGCTTCCTTTTCATTTAATTAAATACAGAAATTTTTGAGATGTAGATTCATCCTTAATAGGGACAACAGTACATTATCCATTCTGAATGCTTCAGTAAGCATCCACTGAGCCCTACTGAGAGTCTGTATCACCCACAGAGAATGGTTTTAGGACACACACACCCATCTCAGTAGAGCTAACCCTTTGTCGGGTCCAATCAGAGGAATGCGCCTTACAATTTAGGCTGCAAAAATCAAAACAAGAAAAAAATAGATTTCAAATTAGCCCATCACTTTAGAAAAATTATTTTCAATTTACCAAAGCACAAGTTTCTAAGCATTCACAGTCACAGAATCATTTTAAACTAAGAATGAACACTCAATTGAATGTAAAATTTTGACTGATGAGCAGAAATTTGAGAGATTCGTTTATCCCTGGAGAGGAGAGAGGAGGAGTCCCTAAACAAGACGATACTGTTTACATTGTGAGGCAAGTTGCTGTTTCGCTAGACTAATCTATACTCACATATTAAAGGGTGTGCACTTCCGGAAAAATAAGTATGCTTAGGATTTATTTTAAAAGGAATATGCTATGCCAACGAAAGGCTTTTATTTCTCTTGCATTTCCAGGCAACGGACTATTAAATACCGATTACATGTCTATGCTTATGTTTATTTTCTAGCCTTTTCTTTACCAGGTTCCTGAGATGCTACCTTTCCCTGCTTCTGCCTGCTTCTTCCCCTGTATCTCTCTCAGTCTTCTTCCCTCACTTCTCTTCTTCCATTTGCTCAATTGTTAGTAGTCCCCAAAGCTCTGCCTACTTTTTATCCCTGTTCTATATAGTCCTCGGCCATTGTGTCGAAGTCCAGAATGTCAACTATCACTTATACCTCAAAACTCATAAGTACGTAACTGCAGCATTCACCCATATCTTCAAGTGTCTACTAGATCTCTCCATGGGTGAGTTCTGAAGGTGCCTTTAACCCATTCCATCTAAAATGGAATTCAATATTCTTGGCTCCAAGCCCCTACTGTTTGCAGCCAGGTCACCACCCATCTCTCTCTCTCTCTCTCTCTCTCTCTCTCTCTCTCTCCCCCTCCCTCCCTCCCCCCCTCTCCCTCCCTCTCTCTCTCTCTCTCTCTCTCTCTCTCTTTCTCTCTCTCTCTCACACACACACACACACACACACACACTCAGACATACCTACTGGGTACCAAGCACTTCCATACTCTTCCACTTTTGAAACGAAGCTAGACACCTGGGAATCATGGCATTGCCCTTAAAAACCCTTTAGTGCCGTGTCTCCCCACATCACTGTCATCTGCTGCATTTGGCTCCAGTGCAGCTTTTGCTGGGCACCCTGAGAACTGCTTGTGTTTCCCGTTGGATGTGCTGAGCCTTGAATTATGAAGAACTCAGGATCCTCCAGCGCAGCCCCCAAGTTGTTTCTCTGTGGGCCTCTTGTGACGTCTGGGCCACAACACCATGGAGGAGTCATCTTGGCTCAAGAAAACATTGACTATAAGCAATAAAACAAAATTTAAAAAAATAAAATAAAATAAAATTGGACCAATACAGAAAACACTAAAAAAAAAGTCTGCTTCTGTAGGCTGCTGTAAAGTTTCAAAACACTTTACTTTTCTTTCACCCATCATTAAATTTAAAAAATTATACCCAAATAATAAAAAAGCTATTCATAAAAAAAAGAAAAAGAAAACATTGAAAGCAGCTCTAAGTAGAAATAAAACCTTTGCTATTATCTTAGTCTTGGACTATAACTTCATAACACACACACTCAGCAGGGGGTGGTCCTCTGGAAGCAGAACAGCCAGCGCTGAGAGCTAAGAATAGTTCAGCTCTTCCTCTGGTTACCCCCAAGCTCTGGGAACCCTTCTAGCCCAATGGCACAGGACATGGAGCTGCAGGTCACTGCCAAGTCCATGTGACCCTTGCGGGGTGCATCTGGGTGGAGGCCTAGGAAACGCAAGTGCTGTGCCTCCCTGGATTCCCCAAAAGGGATGTGTTTCTTGGGGGGTAATTTTGAAATGCCCATGTGCCATCCACAACTCGGCCTTCCCCCTGCAGTGGACCCCTTACCCCTTAACCTAGAGCCCTGGCCATTTGTGAAGGAGGAGCCTAAGCCAGGCCCTCCTCCCATTTCTAATGCAGCTGTTCGGTGCAGGCTCCTCTGATCCAGGGTCCCTGCTCCTCACGTGGTAAGGAGGACATCTACTCCAGGGCCCTGCCTCCTCCCGCTAGGAGCTAAGGGTAAGAAACAACCGTCAGTAGGGAGGGCTGCTGTCTTTGCTCAGAGGGGCTGCTGTGTGGAGCCGTACTTCAGGCCAGGGGGAGTGTGGTTCAAGGTTTAATAGAGGGAACAGGAGGGCTGCTAGGATTCCAGTCCAATCTGCACTTAGGTCTATTCATAGCTGGGGCAGTTTTCTATTGTGAATCATGAGGATGATTTACAAAAGATTCTGGGAAAATCATGCAGATCTGCTGCAAGATGGAGTATTTGCCACCAACAGGCCTGAAGGGAGCTGGCGTGGAGTGGGGTCTTGCTTGTGCAGGGCAGATTCAGACGTCCTTGAAAGCACTGCATTTATATATGTGGCCTATGATCCATTTCCATGGAGGCCTTTACATCCAAGAGCCTCAGTGCCTCTGAAAATCCTGATCTTGCAAATGCTCACAAGGCTCACCTAAGGCTCACGGGGGTGGGGGGGGTGGGGGGGGTGGAGGGGCGTGGAGAGGCCCCAAATTCCCCTTTCCATCCTCAACTCAGGCTGCTCACCCAACGAGGGCAGCAGCTGTCCCCAGTGTGGGGTGTGCCCCTTCCTTGCCTCAAGACCTACTACCCACTGCACAGAGGAAATTGAGGAGCCAATTTCCTTTAATTGATTACCACTTACCAAGCTGTGGTTACTCCTCTGAGGGGTCTATTTAAAGTTTCTGAGCTATACAGAGATAACAAAATAAAAAGCAACAGTGTGAGGCAAAGGATGATTATCAAATTGCCCAGGGAACCTTCCATGTGAAAACAGATATAAAAGGAATATTGAAAGGTACTAGTCTGTAAGTCTCACTGAGGTCAGAAGACTGGCACAAACCCTCTTTTAAAAAGACTTGAGAAACAAAACTAGAAAATACTTCACACACACACACACACACACACACACACACACTGCAGTCTTTGCTCAAATAAATTTGAGTTCCTGCCCTAGACCGACTGCATTAACATTGTTATGCTATTTTAAACTCGATGGTACAGTGAGAGCCTTACATACTTAAATTTTTTTTTTAATGCATGAGCTTTAAACTCGTTTTCTTACTTTAAATAGATGTATATTAACTCTCTGTTTAGGCTGCAAGACCTCCTAGCTTAGTATAACAGCCCAACAAAATAAGAGTGGATACAAACTCTGTAATTTACTCACAGGCATAAATGGATATATAAATGTAAAAATGTGCACAATTTTTATGCCATGCGTGGCTTCATTGTGACCTAATGTTTATAATATGTAAATAATGGCTTCCTTTTAAAGCAAAGAACTTTTAAAATACAGATTCATCTGAAGTCCTTTTTCTTTAATATAAACAGAAATGGAAAAAAAATGCCTTTGCAATAAATAAATACCCAAATGACAAAGGTTACCATTGAAGTGATTTAAAATGACAGAAGTCAACAGAAAACTTTCAATATCATACTTCTACTTTCATATGAAGATATTGCTATCAAAGGAAAAGACTCAAGAAATTCTTTGATAAAAATAATCTCACACTATCTTTGAAGCAGTTTCATTTATTTTACTACCCACTGTGTTCCTTATCTGAAGGCCAAGGGTAAGAAGTTTCCTGGTTATGATTAGGAAAGAATCTGATAGATCAGAAGACCCAATTGAAGTTGGACATAATAAGTATTAAAGTATCACATGACATTAATCCTGCCATTCCATTACTCTCTGGATCTCTGTGCGCAGACTAATTATTCTGAACCAGTGTTCGGGAGAAAACAGGAACTACTTACCCTGGGCTGGAGCAATCTCTTTATTGCGTTGGCCAGGCTGGCTCTGTACTGGTCCAGAAACAGGCTGCCATTGAGAAGAGAGCAGAATCCAGATTAAACTTGGTTTTTAAGTCTAATGATACTAATGGAGACAAGTACAGGGCTAATTACACGTTTACTCGACGCTAAAGAGAAACTGCATATTTCTAGTCAAATGTCTTGCTGGGGGAGAAATAAAGATATTGTGGTCAGTGGCATTGCAATGGAAGCGAAGCCAAGTTATCATCATGCAACGACCCGGATTCCCACACACACGGGCCACAGGTTATTGTTACTGGGACTTCTAAGCTTCTGTTTGGAGGAAGCTCTCCCAGCCCTTGCTGCCATTGGAGCTTAGTCTCTGTAGACCCGGGCCCTCCGCACGTGGAGGGTGCTGTGAGACCGCCCTCTAAAAATAAACTGCCGGGGTGATCTTTGGTGGGGTGGCTTTCCGTGACTAGGAACAGCGCTGAGGTTAGATTCCACCATGTTTGGGCGATGTGTCATGGAGACCATGGCAACTCTGGATTCCTCCCCCTTGGTCTTCATGTTGATTTTTTTCCAGTTCACTGTCATTGTTCTTTTTTATCCTCTGGTCTTTGGAGAATTTGTTGTAGCTCTGTCACCCCTTTGGAGGGGTCAGTCTGACCCCGTCTTGACCAGGCCTCATCTTGGAAACCTTGGGACAGAGTTTGCTTATCTGGGACTCGCAAGCTAGGACACTGGGCAGCCTTGTGCATCAGCCACCCCAGGAGGAGCCTAAGTGGGAGCCCTCTCCCATTCCCAATGCTGTCGTTGGGTGGAGGCCCCTCGGATTTCGCCTCCTTGCTCCACACAGAGTGTAAGGACTGCCTACTCTAGGGTCCTGCCTTGTCCTTCTTGGAACTGAGGGTACCCGCCGTCAGCAGGAGCCTCACTGCAGGCAAGGGTGGAGTGCAGTTCGCCATTTAATAGCTATGGCTCCGACCTCTCTGCTATGTCACCTTGATAAGTCACTTCCCATGATGCCTCTGTATCTTTATCAATAAAGGCCCACCTATGTGGCTGTGGTGGAATCAAATTAATAATACATATTAGTCGGCAAATAATTGTTTTTATAAAATCTGCCTTGAAGTCATGTTAATCAGCGACTAATAACCATTAAGGATGGATAAGGAAGAAATCAAGTTATATCTAAGTGTCTTAAAACTTTTCTCTTTGGGACTATACACCTTATTATTTAGTGAGGTAATGATACCTTAAGTTTTAATAATTAAGCATTCTGGTTTTGTTTTTTAGGAAGACTATCATTGTGGGAGGGTATCTCTGTCAGGGACTCAGGTCTATAGAAAACCTGGCTGGTTGGGAGTATATAGCATTAAGCAAAAGACCATGCTCAGTTTATACCTGTGCATTCTAAGAGCTGGTAAGATCATTAGAATAAAAAACAGCATCTTAAAACAGCTGAGTTTCAAACATAACCTTATCAAGTACTATTGTTACTTAATGTTGGTAATGGTTACAAAAATATTAACTAGCATCCCAACTTACTGAAAAAATATAGCTTAACACATAGGGCACATTCCAAATACAGTTATCTGAAAGGTAATGTCATCTACTCCATCCAAATCAAATTTCCCAAAAGTAATTCCTGTAGTTTTCTAAGCAGTCTTTATCCCAAGCAAGCTCACCTGTCTCCTTAGCTCTGATGCAGAATTTATAACGCTTTGCAGGATAGTCCTATGAGCAATTTCAATGTGCTTTAGTAGGAGTGATATATAATCTCTGGAAAATTCGCCCCTTAAATGGTCCTAATGGGCTCAGAGAACAGCAGTAGCTTAAGTGGATCTATTTAAAAAGGCTGAGAGGGTCAGTGATGGGGATGGAGATAGCGTTTCAACTCTCCCCTTCAGTTGCTAATCAAAGTGCATCGACAGTCAGCCCAGGTTGGCCATTAAAACACACACAGATGTACACACACACACACACACACACACACACACACCTCTACAGAATTCACTCATGGACTGAAACTTGCTTTGTTCCATTGATCTGAACCCCAGATTTTATGAGAGAGAAAAGGGCTGGGTGATTTTCATCCCATCCCTGTTTTGAGCAGCGCACAGAGCATTTGCAACTCCTCTCCTAGGGAAATTAATTAGTGCAGAGGAAAGAAGGCATTTCTCTGTCACTATCCACAAAAAGGAAGACCTCTTGTAATTTTCAAGGTAAAATGTGCTAAATTACATTGAATGTTTCGGATTAGCTTTCAGCAGAAGACTGGCCTCTGACGGGAGTTATCACTGACTGTTGTGGAAGCGGGCCCTCGTGCCCCACTTGCTCTGTCCCTGAGGTTGCAAGATCTTTGGTACATTGTCTGTCTTCTTGGGACTCAGGTGTGAGGGGAAAGGGCTCACTATGTTTGGGTTAAAGATCTTTTCAGGAGTAAAATTCTTTAAGGTGTGATTTAGAAATACCCCTGATTACAGCATCTGAAAGAAATCAAAGAAATTCTAGAACCTATTTTGAAAAAATTTTTTTCCACAAAAAACAAACTTTAAAAAATATCATTAAAGGTAAAAAAGAATAGAAAATAGAAACAATCCAGTGTCCATAGTGAAACTGTTGAGAGCCAGGGAGGTGGTGTGCCTCCCCCATTTCTTTCTCACATCTGGCTGCAGGCTGCTCAGGGGGTGCTGCTCCCACGCACCCAGCTTCCTGCGGCAGGCTCCGGGGGGCATTTCAGACTCTCCCGAAGCTGATAGAGTCCAAGGGTGCAGAGTCATTTTCATTTCTGCAGAGCTACAATAAACTGGAAAGCCATCAAATGCTGAATGAGAGCGTTCACTGGATAAAAAAAAAAAAAATCTGACTTCCAGGCTCTTAGATTATTGGGGTTGAACAGGAGTGGGGTTGAAAGGCAGACTTAATAGTAACAATCACTCGCTTTGCTCAGCTCAGCAAGACTAGGCTGGACTGCATTCCAGTGCAAAGGAACTCATATTAAATTCAACATTAAATGAGTCAGCCAAGGAACTTAATGCAAGTGTTGTTTTTTTTTACACCTGTGGTTAAATATTCTAATATTTTGATGCTTGTCCACAGCATCCCTTTTGCAATACATCTATTTTCCTTTCTGTTTATTTCAAAGTTGACATTTTACAAGTTATTTAGGAACTGCTGAACCATGAAACTATATTTCATTGTCAAAAATGCTGAACAGTTAAATAATGACTAGCTTTCACAGCTTTCCTTTTTATTTTGTAATCTAGTTGAGCTAATAATTTAGATGTGAGCCAAGAGACCGTGTCTTCTGGGAAATAAGTTATTCCCCTGGTACCCACAGGTTTGTGAATGTTTGAATGTAAATATATGAATATATGAGTGATTCAAGAACATAAACATATCACCGCTTATTGTAATCATGTGCATTTTTACTTGAGCCACAATGTGGGTTGGGAATAGGCTTGCGAATAGAGCTTGTTTTCATGTAAATGGGAGGGATCAAGCAGTACCACTGGTTAGCTATTCAGGGAATCAGACAATGCCATCCTTGCTGGAAATGCTTCAGTAAGAATTTAATCCATGTACCTAATATTCGAACTCTGTGACTCTTGCTTCATATTCCTGTGGCCTAATCCAGATCTCATTGGTTGACAATGACTGAGGGATGGGGTGAGACTTAAGTGATCTATTTATGTGTGGGACTATTTTTGGCACTGAGCATTTCAGGTTTCATCTTGGTGGTAGTGTCTAAAGGGAGCTTTCTTTTCCTCCTCTGTAACATTCTAAAAAAAAAGAGAGGGAGAGAGAGAAAAGCTGCGTGGTCTGCGTGCCTGCCCCTAGAAGCAGCATCCAGGCAGAAATTCTGATAGAGAAACGCCAAACCTACATGATAAAGAGCTCATGGGGCCCTGGGCCTCACTGCTATAGGCACAACACGCATATTACAAACACCACTGCACTTTCTAAGTTTCCAAGCAGCTTCCCCATCCCTGTGAATATGAAGAGAGACCATTACCAAAGCATTTCTTTTGGAAATAATATCAGCATCGCAATGAGAGTAGCTTAATGTTTCACATTTTTCCTAATGGGAAATTATAAACAGGCTGACATTCTGGCACTTAGAACACCAAGAAAAAAAAAAGCACGACTGAATTCATGCATAGAAAAGCCATTTATAAAATGAAACTTGGTCTATTTAGTTCATCTGAATTCATAAATTCTCACAGAGCCACTAGATGTGTGTGTTTGTGATGTGTGTGTTTGTGATGTGTGTGTACACTGTATTATATATTTGTAATGAAAACATTAAGTGAACATGCATTATGTATACCAGTTATATGTGATACTGTTGTTGGCAAGGGGGAAAAAAAAGACTATTTTTCAAACATGTTGTGTGGCTATTTTTAACCTGAAAACATTAATCATTAAAGAGCTTAAATCTTACTTCCTCTGCTTGCCTCTCTGCTATAAACAGGATGACATGGTGTGAGTGTCCACAACACAAGGTATGACAAGGACGGGCTGTTTTGATATTTGTGCAAAGGACAAATGTAACCTAAATCTCTTGGCCGGCCCTGACTTTCCTCACATCATCACAGCCCATCCATGTGCGACCCCGTCTAAGCCTCCAAGAAGATGCTGCCCTCCGTCCCTCTTTCCACCGCTCTCTGATCTGACTTTCCTGCTTAATCTGATCTAATCCTGCCAGCATTATCTTCATCTGTGCAATGAAACCGGGAGGATCTTTCTCATATTTGGTGAGGAAAGGCATTTACTAAATTACATGCTCAAATCATATGGTGAGATTGTATTTCCTTATTTTCGATTAGATGAAGGATGTAATATTGAGACACAATATCAATGACTAATCAGAAATCTGTTTCTTCCTTCTTTGGAACAGCTTTTATGAAACTGGATTCAAATAGACTAAAAGGGCATGGAAAACTAGAAAATCTCAAGCTAAAAATAAAACAAAATATTAATTTTTTTATTGAGAAGTACTTATCAGAAGAAAAAGAAAAGAAAAATCTAATTTCATTAACCTGGGTAGAAAAGTTACCCATTAAAAATTGCATTAAATAATAATAATAATAATAATAATAATAATAATGACTTCTTGAAAATGTCATCCTATTCACTCAACTCTCTGAGAGGGAGTCTTCTCTGGGCTCTGAGTCTTAGGATTGAGTTTATCAATATAATAGATTTTTAGAATCTGAACTTCAGTGTCATAAAAACATCAAGATAAACATACAAATAAGATCTTACTCTTAACAGGAAAAATAATTGTGAATTGTCAACATTTCCCATATGCTGAAACAACTATTATTCAACACGCATGAAGAAAATACGTAAGATTAGTTGAAATCCTTATTAAGGTTTGATACATATTTATCCTGTAACTTAGGATCAGACTGTCATTAACAATAAGTAGACTGGGCTAAAAGAGAAGACAAAATATGTAAATTATTTTTAAAAAGCAGGCATCTGACAGAGATTTTAATATTATTGCTTGCATAACAATTAAAATGTAATTTTATAACTCTTATTTTACGTATAATTAAATATAATAATTGAATACATTGAACAGTATTAGATAGCAAACATACATTATAAGAAAAGCTATTTACCTAAAGATAGTCCATAGATATGTTTATTTGCTGGAGCGTATATATGTGTGCACACATACATATATTCCCTTATATCAATAGTCAGATCTCTCCTAAGAAGTAAGCTAATTGAGCTGCTTGTGTTGATAAACTCCTTTTTCTCCAGACTATTCCTCTCCGAGCCATAATTATTTGCAATTTGCCTAAGTCGTCCATTTACTGATACGTCAAGCATGAAACAGAGGCAATTCCAGAAAATGGAAATGCTTCTCAAAATCAATCTTTGGGAAATAATGTGGTAGAAGTTACTGTGTGATAGGAGACTACCTTATAACTGTCACATGGAGATGAATATTAATTTGTTGAGGTTAAGGTGGCTTTGTGCTTCATTTGTTGACTTTGCTTAGCCGACAGCAAAACAGCACAGTCCAATTACTCCAGCAAAGCTATTTTTTTTTCCTAACAGGAGTTTTATGATTTTTATGTACTTACCAGTCAGCACACACAACCATGTCAAAATGTCCTTCCAGTTGAGAGACATCTGTCTCATTATCCCATCGTAAAACGCTTGAGGAAAAAAAGATTTTTAAAAAATTATTCTTAGGGGTTTTTTTTGTTTTGTTTTTTACTTTTGATTTTGAGCTATTAACATTATTTTTCATGCCACTTGACATTATTTAAAAGGCATATACAAACTATTTCAAAAGGTATAATAAAAAACTAGAACATGACAGTCTGTTCTGTATTTTATTTAGTCATCAACTCTAGAAGAGGAAGAATTCTCTATTTAAATACAATAGTTAAGCTTTTGCTAGGTTTTATATGTTTTTGGAGACAAACTGGGGAAAAATATCTTATCTTTACCACAGTCATTAGAATGAGTCTAGACTCAACATCAGTAAGGTACATAGTAAATCAAAGTATTCCCCACCTGACCGAAATACAAATTTGAAAAAATAAACGATGTGAAACAGCATATATTTTGCTTGGCATGTCAGTTGCATTTCTTGCTAATGAAATGAGCAAACGGGTAAGATGGAGGAAAAGGCTTTCACTTAGTAGTTCTCCGTTTTCAGGTGCAGTTAAAAAATCACCCATCCTGAGAGTCTCCCCAACAACTTCAACATTGCTAAATTCGGGTCAGTTCTCAGGCTTCATTTTACTGGACCTATCAGCCTGGAACTGTACCCTGAACTCCAAGTTCATATATCCAACTTCCTATTTTAATAATTCCACTTGGGAACCTAGCAGACATCTCAAACTTCATATGTTCAATATTAAATTCCTCCTCATCTCTCTCTCCCCCCTCCCCCCAAAATCCATTTCATGCACAGTCTTTCTCATCTGCTAATCCCATCTCTCCAGTTGCTCAAGCCAAAAACCTTGACTATGACTAGATCCTCAACTCTTTTTTTCTGTTGTACCCCCGTTGGATGTGCCAGGAAATGTAGTTCTTTCTACCTTTGAAATATGTCAAAATCCACCTTCTACGGCTCCACCCTGGAAAGAATGATTAACATCTTTCATCTGATTTAATTCAGTCTTCTAATTGGTTTCCCGGCTTCCACCTATCACCCCACAATTTCTGCTCAAGAGAACAGCCAGAATCATCCTTTTAAAACATATTTCAAATCACAAACCCTGTCTTCGTACTATCTTCTAATGGCTCCTCTCTTCACTCATAGTAAAAGCCAGTCTTGACAATGACCTGTAAGACCCTATTCAATCCAGTTCCCATGCTGACCTCATTTCCTATGACTCTTCCCCTTGGTCTTTGCTCTAGCAACAGAGGTCTCTCTGTGATTACTTGAATATACCAGGCGTGCTTCTGCCTCAGGGTCTTTAAATAGGCTGCTTCCTGGTGTAAACGCTCTTCTTCCATACGACCCATGGCTCCTTCCCTCATCTCCTTCAAGTCTTTGCTCAAATGTGTTACCTTGTCAAGTAAGACTTTCATTCTGCTTAAAACTGCAGTCATTAATTTCCACGTCAGTACTCCTGAACCCCCTTAACCTGCTCTTTATTTTTCTATAGTGGTTATTACCCTTTACTGTGCTATATAAGTGATTATTAATTTTGTTTATTCTCTCTTCCTCAGGTAGAACATAAGACAACTATTTTTTTAAAACCTGTGTTGTACCTGGATGTATCTTCATTGCCTAAAACAGTCCCTGACACCTAGTAGCTGTTCAATAAATGCGTCCTGTCAATGAATTCTGTATGACTTTACCTAGCATAGTGCCTGGCACACAGAGCACTCAAGAAATAGAGGTTCCTATATTAAGTTGTTCTCTGAGTGGAGTGTGTAGGTTAGCCACAGATTCAAGCCATTTAAATGCTTTCTGAAGATTTCTGCTTTTGGCAAAAATTGAGTAACAAAGACCTTATTTATCCTACGGCCTGAAACACATACCCCCCCTAAAAAAAAACTACACAAACATATAAGCAATAGTTTTCAAGACACTGAAAATCAGCAACAAAGGACAGTGATCCTTGAGAGGTGTGGGAGTAATGAAGTGAACCCTGCCATTGCCTCAGATTATTGCCTTGAGAGAGTTTCCCGGCCATAGAGGGGGGGGCGGCAGGAAATAACTAAAGTAGAAGCAGGTAGACTCCTTGAAAGTCTAAGGAAACCAAGGAGATTCCAGTTCACAGTATAGAGTACCAGAGAGGACATTGCTGCAGAGAGAAAATTCTGAAGAACTATGGAGAGTCCCCCTGGAGTCTTCTACAGGGTACTGATTGGTGCATGTATATGAGGAAACTACTTGAGGTTAAGAGAGAAGTGGAGGGGACTAGACCAGTGTTCACTCAGGGCCAGGATAGTACCTGTTTCTACCAGTCAGACTAGAAAACTCCATAATGACAGGGTACTGGGTAGAGTCCTCAGCTTTATCTCATCTCAGTAGTGGAGATGTCAAGCCTCCAAATTCTTTTAGGAAGCTAGTATACTGGTGATATTAAAACCTAATAAAGGTTGCACAATAAAAGTGTGGACCAATTTTATTGATGAATACCAATGCAAAGAGCTCAGCTAGCATCATGCACTACTGGTGGGAATGTAACATGGTTCGGCCACCTTGGAAAACAGTCTGGAGTTTCTCAAAAGGGTAAACATAGAGTTTGTGTGACCATATACACCCAAAAGAAATGAAACTTGTCACAAAAACTTGTACACAAATATTCATGCAGCATGTTTTAAGCAGCATAAGAACTTTAAAAATGAAAACAACCAGATGTTCATAAAGTGATGAATGGATATGGTATATCCATGCAATGGAATATTATTCAACCATAAACATTAATGACATCCTCACAGGTGCTAAAACATGGATGAACCTCAAAACACTATATATTAGGTGAAAGAAGTCAGATATGAAACATGACATTTATAGAAAAGAAAATCCATGGTGACAGGAAGTAGATTAGTGGTTGTCTAGCACTGGGAAGAAGAGAGGGTGGAAGGGAATGGGAAGTGTCTGCTAACGGGTATGGGATTTCTTTTGGAGGTGATGAAAATATTCTAAAACTGTCAATATTGCATAACTGTGAATATGTTAAAAGGCATTGAATTGCATACTTTAAGTGTGTGAATTGTATGGTATGTGAATTATAGCTCAATAAAGTTGTTATTCAAAAAATCTCAGATAAAAAAAAAAAAAATCTCAGATAATATATTATTAGAATAAAACAGCATGTTAAAGGAAGAATGAAAGCACCAAGACTAAGTGACTAAATATACAGAGATGTTATAATACTAGGAAACCTGTTAACATGAACTGTCATAGTTGTAGGTGAAATAAGAAAAACAATTTGATTATCTATATACATGCTGAAAAGATATAAAGTTCCATATTGATGATAATTTTTTAAAAAATTGAAGTCAATAAAAAATTTCTTAACAAGATAAAAATATATATTTTTGATACAAAAAAAGTTAATGCATACTTAGTGGTGAAATATTAGAGGATTATCAAAAAAGTAAGGCTCAAAGATACCTATTATTTAATACTAGAGGCCCAATGCACTAAATCCATGCACTCAGGGCAGGAGGGGGTGTCCCCTCAGCCCAGCCTGCACCTTCTTGCAGTCCTGGAGCCCTTGGGAGGATGTCTGACTGATGGCTTAGGCCCGCTTGGGGAGCAGGCCTATGCTGGCAATCGGTTATCCTTAGCATTGCCAAAGAGGTGGGACAGGCTTCCACCATCACCACTGTGCTCGTCTGCTGTCAGTATGACTTCTGGTTGAGCAGTGCTCCCCCTATGGGAGTGCACTGACCACCAGAGGGCAGCTCCTGCATTGAGCATCTGCCTCCTGGTGGTCAGTGTGCATCATAGCAACCAGTTATTCTGTCATTTGGTCACTTTGCATATTAGCCTTTTATTATAGAGTAGTAGGGGCCTGGTGCACAAAAATTTGTGCACTCGGGGGAGGGGGGAAGGTCCCTCAGCCCAGCCTATGCCCTCTCACAGTCTGGGACCCCTCAAGGGATGTCCACCTGCTGGCATGCCCGGCCAGCCTGGGTGAGGGGCTGAGGACTGTTTTCAGGCTGCCCACAGCTCCCATTGACCCAACGTCCCAGCAAGGCTGGCTGGAATCAGGTTTCTGGGGTTTATTTATCTTCTATAATTGAAACTTCGTTGCCTTTAGTGGAGGCTTAGGCAGGCAACGAAGCCTCCTGTTTGCTCTAGCTCCATGGCTGCCGGCCACCATCTTGGCTGGGTTAATTTGCATACAGTCACTCTGATTGGCTTGTGGGCATGGCTTGGCTGGTGGGAGTGGCTTAGGTGTAACAGAGTGAGTGTCAATTTGCATATTGCTCTTTTATTAGATTAGATAATTCTGAAAACTTTTAGCCAATAAAATTATACAAAATAAAGAAAAGAGAACTATAAGATTCAGAAAGAAGTTAAAATTATCATAATTTACAGAGAATGTAATTGTTAATTTAAAATATTTAAGAGAATAAATTGACAAACTATTAGAAATTTGAGGCAACTTAATATTTACTACACAAAACCCTATAGCTTTCTTTATATGTACATAAATAACAACCAGATAGAAAATGTAATGGAAGAAAAGATCTCATTTATAGAGACATAAAAAAGGCATTTTCTAAAAATAAGCTTAACAAGAGAAATATTTTATTTATTTATTTATTCTCACTGGAGAATGTTTATTGACTTTAGAGAGAGAAAGGGGGGAGAGCGAGATATTAGTTGCCTTTCACAAACCCCCCAACTGGGGACCAAACCCACAACCTAGATATGTATCATGACAGGCAATCAAAATCAACCTGCAACCTTTCAGTGTACAGAATGACATTCCAACCAACTGAACCACACGGGTCAGGAGGAAAGATTTTAAATGCTAGTGAAACACCTAAAAAAAAACTTAAATAGAAAGAAATCACCCTGTTCTTGGAAAAGAAGACTCAAAGTCATAAAGATATTAAGTTGTAGTGAATCATATATTTCAATGAAAATGCCAAACCGCATACCCAAAATACCAACATAATTTTATAATAGTCTAGGAAGAAAGAATAATGCAAGGGACTAGTCTTTAACAGATATAAAAATACATTACAAAGTTTCGGAATTTCCATGATTTGATATGAATAGACTAAATCCACTTCTAAAAATTGATTTAGCAAACATACTTGCAAATAAATAGTTTATGTGCAGATGTATTTCACTGCAGCATTGTTTGTAATAGCAAAGTAATGAAACAAATGTCTGTTATTAAAATAAAAAATGATTTTTAGCAATGGATTATGATGTGGTCATACGCTAAAAAAAAATTTTTTTAAGATTGCTCCTTGTCCATTTAAAAGTGACAAAATCTTTTGAAAATGAAGACATTTTTATTTGAAATGTAACTTCTGTGATATAAATATCTATCTACGAAGGTGGGATTTTTTTCCCTTAAAATTGGAAGACATTTTCACAGAGGATGCAGTAGTCTAACCTGCACACCTTGCTATCAAAACAGAACTTAGTCAAGTCT
This sequence comes from Murina feae, assembly GCA_004026665.1. Taxonomy (NCBI): domain Eukaryota; kingdom Metazoa; phylum Chordata; class Mammalia; order Chiroptera; family Vespertilionidae; genus Murina; species Murina feae. Next base: position 22,819 of record PVJC01000805.1, on the reverse strand, counting down.
TGGTAGTGAGAGTTTGACCTGGCTAAAGAGTAGGGATCATCGTGTCCACGGAATTAATACCATGTTATTTTATAAGAAAAGGTTTAATTTTAAATGTGCTGCAGTTTAGAGGGCCCCTAAAAATAAGGTGTCCCATATTTTAAAATCTGGCTCATTTTAATAGAAAAAAGAAAGAACTCTATCAAAATATCTGAAACTGTGGGAGTTGGTTTCTTTGGTGCAAAGAAGCTGGGGCATCAGTCCTTCTATAAACATGTCAAGCAAATAAAAAAATGTTATGTTAGTAATAAAAAGTACACTTGGTAATTCCATTTTTCCATATCTGACATCTCTAGGATTCTCAGCAGTGCTCAAGATTATGCTACCATAATTCTAGCAAACTCACTAATAGGTACATTTTATCAGAACATTTCTTTACGAGAGCCCTCAGCTTTCTTATCTCAGTTACCTTCTACTAACCTTCCTCTTCAACCTGACAAAGGACAGATAAAGGCCTACTCACAATGTCGGTGTGTCTACAGACACTGCATATGTCTGCCTGAGAAGAACCCTACCCTGAAATGAAAGTCAGCTATCTGATATACACACTGATGTCGGCATCTCTAGCGCTTTACTTTCCTCTCATAAAAATAGTTTGGTTCAATAAGTCTTATGGATTCCTATCTTTCAAAATGTGCTCCTAATACAAATCTTAAAACTTTTCATATAACAGGGATAAAGTACACTAATTGCTTCAGAGAATACAAAATCATATTAAGCAGAAGCCTTGCCTTCAAACACATTATCTGCCTCACTTGCTAGAATGTTAATTCTAAGAAGTCATGGACATTCTCAGTCGTGTGCATCACTAAATCTACAGCACTTAGGATAGTACTTGGCAAAAGGGATCGAAATACTTGACCAGAAATGCATGCAGCCCTAACTGGTTTGGCTCAGTGGATAGGGCATCAGCCTGCGGACTGAAAGGTCCCAGGTTTGATTCCGGTCAAGGGTATGTACCTTGGTTGTGGGCACATCCCCAGTGGGAGGTGTGCAGGAGGCAGCTGATCGATGTTTCTAACTCTCTATCTTTCTCCCTTCCTCTCTGTGAAAAAAAATCAATAAAATATATTTAAAAAAGAAAGAAAGAAATGGATGCACCAGTGAACATGAAAACAAAGACAACATGCTTTGGACAATAAGAGAGCACACCATGTTTTACTGTGGGACTATTCTAAGGCCAGTAGAAGTGAAAAGAAGGAAAAGATGAGGGAGGCTAAAATAATCAGGAGGAAATGGTAACTAAGTCGTCCTAGAAAGAAGGACTTAGATGGGCGAGGAGGAGGGGAATAAGATCGGCAGAGACTAGAGATGGGAAGGGCCGAATGTGTTAGGAGGAGGATGAAGAGGCTTAGGTGACAAAGGAGAAGGTGTATGTGGGGGAGCCGTGGAAACCAGGCTGCATGAAGAGAGGGAGGAAAGTGAGAAGACTGCAGAGGCCTAGAAAACCACCGACTGGACCCCACTGGGTTGGGGTTTCCACTTAGAAGTCATTTTTCACACCCCCAATTTAACCTCCAGTGGAAAACAACCCTCCGAAAAGATGTAAATCTTAAGAAGTAGGGCAATGGGGCCAATAGTCAAGCCTGGGGGCCCACAGAAAGGCATAATTTGAGTTATAAAAAAGTCTTAAAAGTTATAACAAGTTCCATAGTTTACTAAGACTAATGGTTTATCAAAGAACAATAAAAGTCACAGGTCTAAATTCACTACCAGTTTTCACACAAAGATGACCTTTTTTCTTAAGTAGAAATTCACTTTTAAATATCACAGCAGGGTATATTTAATAGATTTTTAAAAATTTTTTGTAATTGTTCATATTACCCATAGAATGACGCCATTCACTAATTCTGGAACACCTAGAAATCTGTAGGCGTCAAAAGCTCTGAATGGTTCTTTATTAGACCATCACAGTTTTGAAGACAGCTTCAGATAAACCTAACAATTGAGATGCTGTAAATACATTTGCTCTTTTACCAATCCCTCGCTATATTTGGCAGCACAATCTCCTTTGTTCAAGGATTATTCTTGATTATTGCATACTTTATGTTCTCAAAGGCAGAATACCTTGGACATATTAGTTAAATGAATGGAGGGCTGCAAGGATGAACAAATGAATGAAACATCAAAAGACCGTGTGAAGGTCTTGGAGGTGTCATTGCTATAGGCCTCACACAGGAACACCCGAGGTCTTGCTTGGCCAGGGCCAGCGCTCCTGGGCTTCACAAACATGCCTTTCATATTTAGCAACAGCCAGGCTGGGATTACAACGGAGCAGAGCGGGTAAGGACGTATACAAGAGAAGAGCATTATTCTGGGCGAGGTTGGTGGCGTTTATGAGAGCCAGGGTGGATTTACTGGGAAGCTAATGAAGCTTAACTGCCGGGACCCCTCACTTGCACAGGCCCCTCCCAAGGCCCGCGAGGAGCCCTCGTAATGAGTTCACTCGGTAGTATGCTTCTGTAAAATTTGCCCAAGTAAGGTCTAATCAAATTCATCAGCCTAAAGAGGGCCCTCAAAATAAGTTTCAGGCCCCACACAATCTGTGCCTGCCCTGTGTGAGAGGCAGGCAGAGGCTCGATGGCAGGAGGAGTGCAGGCTGTTAGAGAAGATGGTCAGGGCAGTGAAAATGGGAGTTCAGCGGGCCAGTCAAATCTCTGGATGGTTTCTCTTTTTTAAAAGCACCATCTCCTAGGCTCCCAGTTCTCATATCATGATTTTCCTTTCTGCTTTTCTATCTTCTTTGCAAATGAAGTCACAGGAGACATTTAGCTGTTACAAACCTCATGTCAAGCTCTGAAGTGCTTTTTAATAGCAGAAATATTTGGCTCACATGTGGGCTTTGTAGCTGTGGTAAATACCTTTGTTATCTGTCGCTACTGTTATACCACACCTCCAATTTGGAGAAGAAATTCTGCATATGCATTGAGGCATTAAAAAAAAAGAATATTGTGCCATATCTTAGCTCTTTTGTGAGCGGTTTCCTTCTATTTCTTCTCAGATGGAGCTAAGGCTTTTTAGCATATTGCACTGGTCATGGGTGGGAAAGCAGTAGGCAGAAGGGGACTGCTGATTATAACACCACTGGTTGGCAGTTTCCTCTTAACTGGTCAGGTAGCTCAGTGGTCAGGTAGCTTCTTAATACAAGATCAAGGCATTTCAAGGACCAACTCAGTCACCTGTTTTCTGACGAAGTGCTTTAGTAGATTTTGGACAAAGTGCTTGCAGTGGTTAAAAAGGAAGAAACTGGCCCCAACCAGTTTGGCTCAGTGGATAGAGTGTCGGCCTATGGACTCAAGGGTCCCAGGTTCGATTCCGGTCAAGGGCATATACCTTGGTTGCGGGCATATCCCCGGTGGGGAGTGTGCAGGAGGCAGCTGATCGATGTTTCTCTCTCATTGATGTTTCTAACTCTGTATCTCTCTCCCATCCTCTCTATAAAAAATTAATAAAATATATTTTAAAAATAATAAAAAAAAATAAAAAGGAAGAAATTGACCAGAGTTAATATGAAATAAAGGTACACAAAAAACTACCTTGGAGGTTCTTATATGACTATTGAGATATAGACTATATGTCTAGGTACATATCAGAACAATATATTTAGATGTAGCATTCTTGAGAACAGATAATAGAAACAGAGGCCATGTAGTAAGCATTTTTTAAAAAAATATGTACTGTGTTGAACAATGACATTTTACTTCTTTATGTAACTTAATTATTTTATGAAGAGATGATAGAAAATACTATTACACTTCATAAGCTAAACACTTGACATTTGATTCCTCAAAATGCAGCATTTGAGAAGTCTAGATATGTTTATTTATTAGTGATTATTAACACCCAGTAAACAACATTACGTCTTGTACAAACACAACCTCTCTTCACAGCATGATGCTGAAGTCTATTATTCCCTGATTCCATGCTGAAATACACTCAAATGCTCACAAATGACCTTAAGCATTAAATAAATGTAAATGAGGACAACATAGCAAGTGTGCTTTTGATTGATAACTAAAAGACCACGTTGAAAACCACATCCCAAAAGGAAGTCCTCCCCCAAAGGGCCTGGAGTCCGCGCTGGGAGCAATGGCTCCTAAGAGCGAGAAGCAGGTACAGATTGCTCTTTCGAGGACCTGCCAGAGGTTTTCTGGGAAGCAGAACTGGTTTGTGCACTTATATGAGAAGCACAGAGCACAGTGCTCCCTGTGCCATCAGCCAGCATTTTAATACAGGATTTAAAAATGCATATCTGACCCTGACTGGTGTTTTTCCGTGGTTAGTCACACCGGCCTGTAGACTGAAAGGTCTCGGGTTTGATTCCCAGTCAAAAGCATGTACAAGAATCAACCAATGACAGCATAAACAAGTGGAACAACAAATCTCTCTCTTCCTTTCCTCTCTCTCTCTTCCTTTCCTCTCTAAAAAAGAATGAAGTCTATCAATCAATACATAATTAAATAAAGAAGGTGGCTGGGCTTCTCTCAACTTCACACAGTATACTCTCAACCCCACGGAATTCCCACCCAGTGGATAATATATTTATCTTCAGTTTTTCTGATCTATTCATTTAGGGTAATAAGAATACCTGCCTGCCTCATTATGGTTCTTGTGAATATTAAATAAGATACTTAGAAAATGCTTAGAACAGTGCCAGACATGCAGTAAATGCTCACTAGATGTGAGCTATTATTGATCTTAATAATCACCCACAGTATGGAGAAAAGCAGTTTCAACCAGAGCGTATTGATGCAGGAAGGTATCTTACCAGCTTGATACTTTCTGAGTCTTAAACACACCAGCCTTCTGATTCCTTTGGATGATGTCTCTCACATCTGTTGGACATAGTTAAGAAAGCTTCTGCACCGACTTTCAATTGACTAAAAATAAATAAATAAAAGCCCACCAACACAGTGATATTATCAGACAGGGGATCGGTGACAAGAGGAAAAGAGGTGTAGGGTTATACAAGGCAGGCGGAGAAGGGTCTAGCTCTGGCCCTATGTTGAATTACTTGAATTACACCCAATGTTGAATTACTTGCTGCGGGCAAGCTCTTTTAATTCTCCGGGCTGCGGTTTTGTTACCTGGGAAATGTGCATTCAGGGAGCATCTGGGCGAGGCCCAATGTGGGCATTGGTGGGGGAGATGCCTATTCCATAGGTGCCAAGCCCCACTCGCTTCAAAGGCAAAGGCCTGCAGTCACCGGGGAGGGCAGTGGCAGTCTCCTGAGACTTTCCAGGTTGAAGTATTCCCAGCCTCCTAAAGGCTAGCAGGGAGGGTGGGGACCAGCAGCAGAGAAGACTTGGGAGAAAGTGAGACGAGGAAGATGAAGATGGAGATGCTCTGAGAGAAAATGAATTACTGAAGAAAGTCAACCCAGTGAAAGGCGCCTGGATGAACTGTCCTTACACACTTATGCTCTGGCCTTTGGCCACGTGCTGGTGTGTAAGCACTTGTACAAGGAGAGCCATGTCTACTGGAAAGATATTTGGGGGATCTGGTCACTTACATCACGCAGCTCCATCTCCAGGAGGACCCAGGGGAAACATTGCATTGGGCGTCCACATGGGAAATGCTAGACTTCAGACTGACAGTTAGTTTTGCTTCAACTTCTATAAATTTTGTAACTGTTCCTCTTTCTCTTTTTGCTCTAGTCTCTGTGCGGCTCAGACCCAAGTCTGACCACCACAGTAGCTCCTTCCTATTGGGTATGTTTTCTATACTGACCTCCATTCCTGACTTCATCATGTTTTCTTGGCTTTCTAATTTTCAATTGCCCTCACTTTCTCATGTATTTCATATGGTATATTCTATGTGTCACTGTAAGAAACCTCAAAATCCCTCTTTTGGAATAAGGCAGGTTTAAATAAACGAGAAATAAAATAATTTCAGCGAAGGCTGCAAGCTGAACTAAATTGGGCCCATGGGGAGGACACCAAGCAGACAAGCGATGTTCCCCTATTGCTCAGAAAAACAGATTTCCTGAATGCTGGAAGGAGCATTGGCCCAGGTCTCCCTGCAAGAACAGAGCCACAGGACGCTTTAACCCAAATCTCTGCTTGAAACACTAGGCACACCCATTTCTTCTCGGCGTGAATAAGCAGGTACTGTGATAGCTTTCTTCCCCCAGGAGTGGGGAGGAAAAATCAATTAGGTCTCCTAATGAAGGGCTTTGTTGAGGTTTACAAAAGTACTATAATGCAGACTTTTTTTTTTCTTTCCTGGATGAACTTTCCTGTATGCAAATTAAATACTGTTAAATTACATTCATTAAAAAAATAAAAGAGACTAATTTGCCTGCTTGTTTTGATTAACTGAAATGACACATAGGCCTACAGTTCTATTTCAAGAAGAAAGTATTTCAGGAAAGTCTTCTACATGAAATGTCTTGTGGAAAAGGACAGCTGACATCTTTATTCTGAGAACAAAATTAATAGTCAGCTGACAACTGTTTTTGACTGAGCTCCCCCACACTCTGGCCACACCCTAGTCAGTGTTTCCATGGCACCCAAACTGCAAGCCATGATGTGACAGGTACACCTGTCGCGTCCTGTGAGTACATGCCTAATCTATCAAGCAAAACATGTTATTTTGTTACTGGAGGTAATGCTTTTTATAAAATAGTCACAGGGAAGTTAAATTATATAACCCAGGAAACCTATTAATAATTTTTAGTAAACATCTCAACACTATATACTTTTATACAATTTATAAACCTGTGACTACAGGTGGTCAGGCTGAAGCAAGCATATATATTTATATTCTAGGAGCAATTTTTTTTTAATGAAAAAATCCGCAGCAGTATTTAGGCAGCTTTATTTTTAGAACTGGGAAGAAAATATATTTGGTGGTTTAGAAAAAAATGTCAGTAGCATATGAAAATACCACCTTAAGAAAGACATTCTGACATTCTGATCCCCACCCTTTACTGTAGGTGGGGGTTTGGGGTGGTTCCTCTAGTTGGCACTGTGCCCAGTAATAAATGTTGCCTTTCTTCTGTGTCACCTCAGAGTAATAAAGGAAATTCAATCAAACAGAGTTGGTCTGTTCAGGACAGTTTTGAATAGGATGGACCAAACTGTTCTCTGAACTGCACCCACCTTCTGGGAGACTTCAGTGGGAGGTGCCGGGTACAGAGAGAGATTTCTAATTCAATGGCTACAGAGTAATTACCTCCAATCGCCTTGCTTGGGCACACTGACTTCCAGAGCCAGAGGACACATGCTCGTGGCCAAAAGGAGACCAGGATTCTAGCTCTACATGTTCTTCTCAAATAAAGCAAAGTTCAGGAGTGGAGCTCCATTATAATTTTGCTTCAGCTGATTTTTATCCTTAAACTTATATTTTTGCATAATAACGATATCATTTATTTAAACAAATTGTGTTACCTATTACACATAACATGATTTAAAATATTAACCTCCTCTGCAATTAGTAATTATTATATTTATCAGTGGTCACACACACATTTTGAGAACTGGCATTGTTCTTTAAACAAGAAAGCATTTGAAAAAGAAGAACATTGCGGCTCACAAGGCATTACTTCTTGGTTCATGTTTCCTTTATTCTTCACTGGAACATCAAAGGTGAGAGTAGGAAGCTACAAAATTATTATATAAATCCTGTTTACTTTTATTTCTAAAGTTTCTAAAATGTGACAATATTTGCTAATTTAAAGGTCGCAAAATATTCCTAAGTGTGCTCATTACGCAAATGAATGGCGAAGATGGCATAGAGGTGATCTGAACTCTTTTAGCAATGTCAGCTGTAGTTTATGGATGAGAGAACTTTTCTTCCAGAGGGCGCTGAGGAAATACAAGATGACATTCACCCAAGCATCCTAGCTTTTGGTAAAGAGAACTGTTTAATGGGAGAAAAAGACACTTTGAAGTCAACTGGACCTGGCTTCTAGTGCTGGTTCCGATTCTTAGTGGCTGTGTAAACGTGGGTCAGTTAATCTCCCTGAGCTCCACCTTGGAACAGGAATGAGGATACCTATTTTATAGGCTTAATGGAGTGTCACATATGAGGAGCCTGACACATAGTAGGTGCCTAATCCATGTCAATTCATTATCTTTTTCAATCATTCAAGTAAAAGCTTTGGAGGGATGAAGAGGCTGGTGATTGTAACTCAAAGGGGGTTTGGCAATGAAGCTTTACCTTCTTTCGCTGCCACTCAGAGCCAATTAAGTTAGCATTTATATTGCAGAATTTAAATAACTGGAGGGAATCCAAGAACTTCTGCCCTGTAGGTTTCCAGTGTCTTTCCCGCGTATAAATGTGCTCTAGCCAAAGCATAGCCTGTGACCCACAAAGACAGGGGCTTGGTCTGTCTTGTCCTCTGCTGTCTCTTTAGCACCTGAAATGCATGCAGTTAATACTGGTTGAATTAATTTTAATTAATTAACTAAAAATTAAGTTTCAAAGCAATTTGTTGAGTTCTTGCCCAATGTGAGGCACACAGAGGTCCATTAAACAGACTCATCCTGTAAACAGAAGTGTTGACATCAATCCTTCAGCTGATATTGGTATTGTAGGAAGGGCCTGGGTGGAGGGGGAGAGCCCGGCATTCCCAAGGCCCCAACTATCCCCAACCCAGGCTGCGCAGTCCACATGCATCTTCACTGATCAATGCCTGGAATCAGGGATTCTGTGAAAATAATGGTAAGCCAGGGGTGTCCTTTAAAATGGACATGAAATTAACCAAATTTGGAAGAATCTTAAGCTTGAGATCATGATCCAGACTGGGCATACTGTGGGGATGAGATGCTTGGGTCAGGGATACAGGAAATGAGTCTCCAAGTGTTGCCATATGCTGCAGATGGCAACTTGATGTTTACTGATGAGGGGCAAGGCGGGGTGCTTGTGTTGGATGAGTAGTGAGTGTAGTGGAGAGGGCTGCTCACCTTTAGATGTTGTACTTTTATTCACTATGATTTGGAAGATGCTTAGCATCAATAATAACTCAGCATATCCTTTCTCTTCCCTATTCTTATGTCACTGCGATTGCCAGCTACAAATTTTATGGAATAATTATTATCTGTGGGCACTTGGAGAATTCTTAATTACACTAAAAGGGCAGTGCCAAAGAAAAGGAACACATTCTATACTATTTTAAGATAAATTTGAGACATGGATGAACCAAATGATGTTATGTTCTAACTTATCCTTTGTTCCCTCCGGGTATAACTAAATTACGGCATCGGTCAGGAGAGGGACTCTGAGGTAGGGGGCTCTGTAGTTTAAGGACCATGGAGAGCCTCAGAGACATTTACCCAGGAATCTGAGAAAATGTTCAGACTGACAATATTCACTTATACCTCAAGTCTTCATCTCTTTTCAGATATCTCTGTTTAATAAATCTCAAATCAACATCTAGCTTTCCAGGTCAAGGTAGAGAGCTGTAGACAGCGGTTGCCAACTGGTGGTCCGTGAGATCTGAAAGGTTGGTGACCACTGCTCTAGAAGATACAGCCAATCCACTGGATACATTTTAGGAAGACAGTGAATAAAATAACCTCACAACTGGTTGATATGTTTCTATGATATAAAGATTCAGAACACATCCCTTCATTGCCTCACATATTTAAAAATCAGAAATAACAGAGGATAAAAAGAAAATATCAGAAAATGCTTTATTTTTTAAAAAGGTAAGAATCAGAATGTTAGAAGATTAAGAGACTAGGAAGTAAGGCTCAGGTAGATTCATTAAATTCAGATGCCAAGAACAACAGAAATAATTTTTTAAAAGATGAGAATAACATACAGGCCAATACTCAGATGTGATGTGCGACTGCCAGGTCGATTTTCAATTACATTTCACTGATGTATTCATTTGTTTCTTAATGTGCTCATCTTGCCCATTAAGAATAATTAGCAGCTTTGCTTAGAGATTTTCTGGCTTCTGGCAATGCGTCTCCCTCCTTTTTTTGGTTGACATCCACTTTTACTTTTTAGAAAGTAATTTTTGAATAATATCCTACAACTGCTATATAATTTAGGCTTCCTAAAATTTTAAAGGAAAGACGTAAACAGTAATTTTTAAATGAGTCTGTTTCAATCCATACGCATCAACAGCATGTGATTCGGTGAATTAGTTATTCTCACAGAAAATGGGCACACACATAGAAAAACATTTTTTCATTCATATTAACCTCACTCAGCAAAACTGCGTAGGGTGAATGCCAGTTGTAAGCTCTGTTAGCAAATCAGGATATCATTAGTATTAAGAGCAGGAAAAACACATTGCCCATTTTTTAAGGCTTGATGCATGCTTGTTTCCTTTAATTTAAAAAAATTAGATCTAGTTACAACAGAAAAATGCACACAAACATAGAACGACAGCGTGACAAAAACCGCACTGCACTAGGAAAGTCCTGAGAGAGGAAATAAAACACTGCCCGTTTGGGTCTGCATCCTGAAAGGACCTACTTTATCTACATTGTAGAGTTCTTCCCCTCCTGCCCTCTGGCACCCCGCTATATTAAACCCATTGTAAACCCCAGCACAATAAAGCACTCTCAGGGCTGAGCCTCGGAGGACCAAATGTTAAAAATCCATTTTCTTGGGAGGGGGCTATACCAATCATTTCTTTGAAAGGCTGGCAGAGTGAATACAGAATGTGAGATTTCCTCTCTGATTTCAAGAGCTGGCCTGGCATCTTTGCTGTTGAAAGCCAAGGTGTGCTAATTAATGACATCAGCACTGCTTCCTTTCTTGGGAAGCTCTGTAGTTTAGCTCCATAGTAGTTTTAGTGTCATTACATTTACATGCGGGCTACAGACGTTCCCCAGAGTTTGTTCAAAGTTCTAATTGGTTCCTGAGGCTGTTAAATGAGACGCCTGCCGCCTTAAGGAAAACCTCAGGTTGCTGGGCCCAAGCTGAAAGTTTCTGCGGCTAAAATGACTTTCTCTTGCCCACTAATCCTGCGCCCTTTCCCACCCCTGGAAGAAGAGATCTGCTGGGGCTGAGCAGGCATACCTGACTCCCCCTCGCTCTCTGTGTTCCCTGACATGCGGAGGAGGAGCACAGGGAAATGATACCGCGCACGAAATAACTCAGAATAAGCGCAGAGCGAATGAACAACATGGGCTCATCTTCAGGAATATTTTGAGAAATGTGCGACAGCCTGAAGATCATGATTAAAATCCTGCATTTTAAAAGAGGAAGCACCTTTTGTGATCTCTTTCCCTTGTGTGAAAGGCCAAGCCTGTGATTGGCTGTTTTTCCTTCCTGAATTTTTTTTTAAGTCTGTCAGGCAATTAGCTGGGTGGGGTTCTGTAGAGCACACAAGTGCGGCTGCACAATATCAGCTGCTGTGCTTCTGGTACCTCCTTCCTCCCGTCGGAGCAGCCTGATGGAGCTGCTGCAAATTTTATTTGAAAAAAAAAAAATTTACAGAGCGGAGGTAGCAAAAGAAAATAATTTTTAAAAAGGCTTTATGTAAGATGCCACGCAAAAAATCAGACCTGCTTTGACATTTTAGGAGTCTCAAATTCAAATAAGGAGATTACCTTCTTCAGAATGTAAATGTAAGGCACACCAAAAAACCCAAAGCAAACATATCTTCCACTTTTCCTCTCAATTTCTAACGGCTGTTAACTGCCCCTGAACAAATCAACTCGATTGCTGAAGTAGCCACAAATTATGCTTGCTTTCTTAGTTAAAGTACAGTTCAATTTTCATGAACTCTGTGTACATATTAGTAAAGCATAATCTAATATAATGGGGTTTGAACTGTAATAGCATGGCAGAAAAAAAGAGATAGCTTTTATAATCCTAAATAAAAGGAAATAATGAAAACCTGCTAGCTGTTGTCAGCGGGGAGAGAGTAGTAACTCCTCAGAAATTAGAGTAGGCATAATGTTACATGGCATGGATGTACACTACCAACCACAGGAAAGGTAATGATGAACATGAAGCTGGAAGCTAATTTTTGTAAGCAATATCCAATATAATAAAGATTAAGTAATTTATTTTGTGCTGGCACATTTCAGTGGAAATAAAAAACGAGAATGCCTGAAAATTATTTGGAAACAAATGTTCTTCCTGCCTCAAGTAGTCCACAAATCATAGGCTCCTTTAAGGAGAAGTGACCACTAAAATCTATCAAAATAAAAAACACTTCATCTCGCCCAGTGAACTCCATATATTTCCGCTTTTTCTTAATTACTTATCATATGCATGGGGGAAACTCTTTCTTAATACCCCATGCTGACTTTCTTTATATCAACTGCTACTCAGCCAGGCTGGGAGGGGCTGGGTGGGGGTGGGAAGAAATGAACACAACAAACCCGTTTTCTATCTGAATAAGGATACTTCTGATGGCCTTTTCATTCCCATCAGTTAACAGAACTTCTTTGACATCCGCAGAAATAGCAACCTGGAAAAAAGGGGGGGGGGGAGCACCGCAAACAATGAGCAAATATGCTTGTCTGTGTGGAAGTGAAGACAGGAGTGACAAGCCTTCAGTATCATGCTTCCTCACCTATTTCTCTGTAACAATCTTCAATCTTTTTTCATTTTATGTCTGCATTATTTTAATCATTCAATCAAATCAGTCAATACTTTTATCATTCCATTTGCGGGAGCCTCTATCTTGCTATCATTCTGTTCGGTAATTGCATTGTGACAGCGGATGATGGTATTCTGAGAGGCTTTCATTTGTGGGCTTCTGTTTATCTAGTAGAGCCATCATACAAGGCTGTCACTCTGCCTTTCAGCTTGCTTCTGTCTGACTGCCTGATGCCCTTCATATAACTTTGCGTTGCAGGCAGATGGCTTTGTGAGGGTAATTTTTTTGTGAGCTTTGACATGCTCGCACATTGGGCTGTAACCTCGACACATTGTGTAAGAGCGACAGGTTTGTCAAATGCCAATCAGTGTAACAATATGCTTTTATTTGTAGAGACATAAAAACTTGTCTAATGCACTGTGCTGCTACATAGTATCTCCTGAATACATGACTCAGAACCCAGAGAATGGGGAACGACGTTCCTGAATGGCCAATCTAATTCAAAAGAATCTAATTACTGAGCGCTCTGGATCATGTTTGTTGGTGTAATAATGCAGGCAAAACATTAGCAGCTATATCATGGTGCTCCAACTGTGATTCGCCAGGCTATTCCTGTATCTTAGCAAATGGGACTATAATCTGAAAGAAAAAAAAAATGCTTTCGCTATCGCAAAGAAAGACTGTGAGAGGCCTGGAATGTCAGGACAAGCGATATCGACTCACTGGGGTAAAATGTTTCTGCTCATCGAGGCAGCCATAAAAATCAATATGATCCGAAAGTCAGTCAATCTAGAAGGTCTCTCAAGACCCGGCAGCTTGACCGCAGCTGATGCTGTTGACGCTTCTCTGACCCAGCAGTTGGAGGCCCTGGAACATTTTTCCTTTTGTTCCTCCCTCTGAATGAGATTGGAATTGAGAAAAGACCTACCATGAGCCCAGCCAAGCATGTCATGCCACCCCCTAGCTCACACACAGCAAGGTCCCTGAAAGAGAGAAAAGAAATGGTAGAACCCATACAAATTAGATGAAAATGGCCAGAGAGATATATATGTTACAAGAACAAATTGCCATCTGCAGTGAGCACGGCGCTACCAGGAAGTTGCAGAGACATGACTGGGCTACCTCATGTCGTTTTGCGTTTTAAAAATAATTATGAAATAGAAAAGTCACAAAGCAGGCAAACCAGTGGGGGTTCCCTCATTAGCGTTCACTGCAACATTACCACCGCTGAGCTGAAAAATCTGAGAAGGTTCCCTTTTTTTCCCTTGTCAATGGCGCTGTCTTTTAGAACTAAACTGGCTAGAGTAGCGAAAGATAATTGTTAGGAAAGGATAACACTGTTAATCCACATTCATTCCTTCAAAAACAGTTAGACAAGTAAACGAAGAATACATATGAGTGTGTATATACCTATATTATAGTCACACACACAACACACACACACACAAAATAAATGCAATCTTGAATTAAAAAAAAAATAATCGAAAACAAACCGCAACATTTGGGAAAGCTGAACCCGCCCCCCATAAAGAACAATTACACAAAGAGCATTTAGCAATTAACACTTAAATCACAATTGACCCCGAACAACACAGTGAATAAACAATGCAGGGACATAATATGGTTAAGCCAGCAAACCCAGCTAAAGTAATGACTGGGCTCTGACTTCACTGCTCCAAAGTGAAGGGGTTCCAAGTTAAAGCTGACAGGCTAACGTGGCACTCTGCACTCACCTTCCTCTTTGTGCCTAAATATCAGCGCTCAACGGGTGACATCCTCGCCCTGGCCTCCTGCCCGCTGATTGGAGCTCCAGTCAAGCTTAAGCACAGTGAGATGAGCAAATGCCAGGCATCCAGGGCAGCTCTGCAGCCCAAATTCAATACGGCCCTGTTCTTATTCTACATGTTTAGATTCTTAAGATTGATTCTTCATCCCAGTTTGGGAAGTTTATTACCTCACCCGAAAGGCGGGGGGGGGGGGGGGGGGGGGGGGGGGGGGGGGGGGGGGGGGGGGGGGGGGGGGGGGGGGAGGGAGCAGCACTAAAGGGAGGGAGAGGTGGAGAGAGAGGGAAGGGGAGGAGAAAAAGCCAAACAAGAACATTCATAGTCCAAAATACACTTAATGGGTATTTAGTTGTTCAAAGCAATTACAGACTAGTTGGTAAATATGGACCCACTGAACTTCAAAAAATATACATTATTGACCCAGCCTTGTAAGTACATATTGCTAAAACACACACACCATGATCTCCAACGCTTGTCTGGAATCATAATGGGCTCTTCAGGGAGCTTCTATTAGATGACTTTCATAAAATGGGATTTAAAATGAAAAACCTTTGTTTTCTGGTTCTACCAACCATCTTTATAATTTTCAAATAAAAGAAGGGTGTGTTTTTTTCCTTTTTCCTAAACCTCATGCATGGGTTTGATCTATAATGCACACTGACAGTTGAAAACATCTATTTCTGTAGCATGAATCTGTAATTACTATTTATTACTATATTTTATAAATACACGTTGTTAAGTATACAAAACACCTTTGCAAACCAGGGGTGGGATGGCACCTTTAAATAATAGCTGTGGGATATCTATTTATAAAAAATTCTGTAGTGACTTCTCTGGCAGAAGTTTAAAGAAAGTCTTTATTGTTTTTGTGGGTTTTTTTTTTTTTTTTTTTTTTTTTTTTTTTTTTTTTTTTTTTTTGACCTTTACAATCAGTAAGGATTGATTGGAGCTTCACTTTTGTTTCCCCAAAATCAAAGGGAAATAAAAAGCCTTGAGTGAAAATCAAAAGCTTTTGACATATAGCAAAAAGCTTGCTGTGCAATATTAGTACCCAAAGGCAATTCAGATTTTTTTTAGAAGCAACATGTTTTCATCATGAACTTTTTTCTCTTTTTCTTTCTTTCTTTCTTTCTTTCTTTCTTTCTTTCTTTCTTTCTTTCTTTCTTTCTTTCTTTTTCTTTCTTTCTTTCTTTCTTTCTGTTTCTTTCTCTCTCTCTCTCTCTCTCTCTCTCTCTCTCTCTCTCTCTCTCTCTCTCCTTCTCTTATCTTTTAAGCAATTTAATTTGAAGAGTGTAACCATAACAATCTGTAACATGCAGATACAATGCCCATAATGGGCTGGGGGGAAAAGCATTTTTCAGTGCAGCTTTGTACCTGAACATCTCACTGTGCTTGAGGCAGTAGTAAGCCAAAACCTCTTCAGCTGGCCAGATGCCTGAAAAACACAAGGGGATAGACCTTTTCGTGTTATAGAAGCCTCTTCTGTAATCATTCTTTGCAGTCATTCTTTAGGAAATGGTTTTTAAAAATTATGTTCAGAATAAGCCTTTTTGACTTTAAACAAATGTCACATAATTGCTATTAGTATTACATCACATGAGTTTCTTTTGTTGTTGATTTTATGATGATAAGATTTATAACTCAGGAAAATAGTACAATATTCTAAATAAATTTTACTAAATGTCAATCACAACAAAACAGCAAAAACAATAATAACCAAATTTAAAATATCAAAAGTTAAATTTTAATGGGATTTTAGCCAATTCATATGCATCAGTTAAAGACCTACTGTATATGCATCTTATGTTAGGCAAAAATAAATGGAAAATCACTTACAGGAGCAAATAAAACCACTGAGGTCATTATACCTTTTTGTTTGCTTCCATACTAATTTTTAAAATATGCACAGTTTTTTCCTTTCTCCAATTAATAAATATCAAACTGGAGATACAATTAAGAAATTTAAAATTCTCCAACTTTGGTGCATCATTAAATTTAACAATAACTCTTCCCACTAAATTCCATGGATGGGCATTTTCTAAAATCATCATCTGTAAATCATTTACTAGTATTTAAAAGACTCCAGTAGTCTTCATGAATGTCTATGAATTGCTTAAAGAGAAGACAAACAGGTTAGGAAATTATAGTTCCTAGTAGTTATCACAGTTAAGTTTTCTCTTTATACTTTTAAATCTCCCAAAATGTTTATAATAAATATGTATGACTGAAATAATCAGAATAAATAATAGCTTTATAACAATTATGCTTTCCCAAAATGGTCAGACTTAAAGATCAGACAGGGCACCAAGCGTCCTGCATGGCTGCGCAGTCCTGGGAAAGAGTAGTGAATGTTTGCTTAGCTCTAAGCTCTCTTCTAACAGGTCCTGATGCAAAACTGAAACACCTAACAACACTTAATTTTTCTCTCCCACATGCATCTCTAGCTTTGAGGAGTAAGAAATCTGGCATTTCAGAGAAAAGGATGTCAAAAAATTGGTAAGTAAAATCTTAAAAGAATCAATGGGTAAATATATGAATAGCAAAGAGACAACCCCATAGAGCATTTGCTGCAGCAAAGTCTCAGCCCTCAGTTGGTTAGAGCATCATCCTGCTTCACCAAGGTTACAGGTTTGATCCTGGTCAGGGCACATATAAGAACCAATCAATGAATGCATGAATAAGTGGAGCAACAACTAGATGTTTCTCTCTTTCACATACTCTCTCTCTAAAATCAATCAATAAAAATTTTTTTAAAAATGAACCCAAGAATCAAATCAGCGATTGGGAATAGAAGGAAGCAAAAAACGCAGCATAGCGAAAAGAAAAAAGAATCTCCTCCCCAAAAATGAAAATAGTGTAAGGAGCCTCCAGGACAACTTCTCGTGTACCAACATTCGCATTTCGCATCATGCAAGGATAAGAGGAAGAGAGAGAGCAAGAAATTGAAAAACTGTTTGAAAAAATAATGACAGAAAATCTCCTTAACTTAGTGATGGAAATAGACATACAAGTCCAGGAAGTGCAGAATCCCAATGAACTCAAAGAGGCCCACACCAAGACACATCATAATCAAAATGCAAAAGATTAAAGAAAAAGAGAAAATCTTAAAAGCAGTGAAAAAGAGCAATTGGTTATCTACAAGGAAGTGCCCATATGGCTGTCAGTTGATTTCTCAACAGAAACTTTGCAGGCCAGAAGGGAGTGACATGAAATATTCAAAGTGATGAAAAGTAAGGACCTACAACCAAGATTACTCTACCCAGCAAAGCTATCAGAAGGAAGGCCTCTCTCAAATCTGAGCTCAACTGGAGAGGCCAACACCCCCATTAGTGAAGCTGTTGGTTCTTCTGGGAGAAGAAATGCACTGATGGATGTTACTAAAAGGAAAAGCTGCTCCTGCTGGAATGGGTAAGTAAGCCTTTTGGACTGTTTTCAGTGTTTACATTCTGTCTCCTTTTCCTTACATATTTCTGCATTGTCATTGATATTTCATCCCAGGAGCTACAGAATGCTCCATAAGTTTTTATGAGGCATCTACTATGTCTCTGTGGATGACAGCATGTTCACTAGAGCTTCAGTCTATTAGGGAGGAGACATTAACTAAATAATTACACAAATGACATGCCTAATTATAATTGTAATAAGTGCCATGTGGGAAAAATTGATGGTACTTCTGAGAACATTTCACAGGGGACTTGACCTGGTCAGAGGGGAAGCTGGGAGGAATCCATCAGAGAATACTTACCTGTAGAAAATGGAATGTAAGCTGGGTCCCAGAGGATGAAGAGACAAGTAGAAGAGAAAAGGGGGGACAGGGATAGAGGAGATGGCCCATAGAAGGGGGGCTCGTGAATTAAAACTTGGAAGAGTCTGATTCTTAGGAATGGAAATAGGGTCAGTGGAGCAGTACAATAAATGAGAAAGAGAGAGAGTAGTGTAAGATGAGACTGGAGAGGTGGTTAGGGGCCAGATCCCATAAGCTCAAAGACTATGTTAAAATTTTAAATTGCATTGTAAAACCAATAATAAAATTTAAGCAGCAGAGTGGTATGATTAGATTTATATTTTAGAAGGTAAGTCTGGCTACTCTGAAGAAAACAGATTGAAAAGGGGCAAGAGAGGGCAGGGGAAATTAGGTAGGCGGCTACTACAATTACATAGGTGAGTGTTGATGGTGGCTTGGGTGATAGAGGACAGGAAGAAAAGTGGAAAGATATGAACTATCTTTAGAAGGTACACTGGCAAGACTTTATAGTGAATTAGAGGAAGAGGGTGGTAAGAGAGAAGGAGGGGTCAAGTATGACTTAGGTTAATGGCATTAATAAGTGAGTGGATGATGCACAGTAGCAGCATATAGATTTTATATGAACCAGGGAGGCTGAATTCATGGTGCAAAAACACTCACTAGGGGTCTAGGCTCTGACTCTGGCTCTGTCACTAACAATCTGTGTGATATTGGGGGGAAATTTAGCCTTTCTGAGCTTCTATACCCTCATCTGCAAGATACTAGGCTTGGGTTCGATTATATCTAGGAAGACTTTAGGCTATAAAAAGCTATAATAGAAAACCATGCTTTGGAGTTAGACAGAGTTCAGCTTGAATACCGGTTCTTATGGTTACATGACCTTGGACAAACTACTTAAATTTAAGCCTCCTTCATTCATTTATCCATCCCTTCAGCATACAGTTATTGGCAGCCAGGCTCTCTCTAGAAGCTGGGATACAGCAGTGAATAAAACAAAGGCCTTATCCAAATAACTTCAACAGGGGCAAGAGACAGTAAAGTAGACAATTTCAGATAGTAATTCATGTTGTGAAGGAAATAAAACATTAATGAAACTGAGAATAACTATGGGGGATGCTACTTTAGCCAGCATTGTTGGGTAATGCCACAGTTCTCTCATTTGTTAAGTACAAGCAATAAAAGTACTAATTATAGTGTTGTTGGGAGGATCAAATGAGCTAATGCATGTAAGGAACTTATGCCTGGCATATAATAAATTTTTTTTTTAAATAATGATAGCTATTGATGCTTCTGCTATTGCCATTGTTACTATTTGGACATGTTTTTTTCACAGGGAATTTTATTAACTGTGATTATATATATACACTTTTAAACCTATTTTATTGATTTTTTACAGAGAGGAAGGGAGAGGGATAGAGAGTTAGAAACATCGATGAGAGAGAAACATCAATCAGCTACCTCCTGCACACCCCCCACTGGGGTTGTGCCCACAACCACGGTACATGCCTCTGACTGGAATTGAACCTGGGACCCTTCAGTCCACAGGCTGACGCTCTATCCACTGAGCCAAACTGGTTAGGGCCATGATTATATTTTTATGATATTTTCTTCACCTCTAGATTGCAAAACACACTAGTTTGCAAAAACAAGTGTCCAAATGAATTGTTTTGCATTTTTATTTCTTCTCCTGTTCCTGGAGAAACCAACTGAACCAATAAGACAGAGAATGAGCATGAGGAAGGAAGAAAAATAAAGGAGCACAAAAAATTAACCAACTATTTCAATAATAATTCTTCTACGATTGCAAAACAGGCTAGTTTATAGGTATGGTTTGATTAAACTTGTAAAAATATGGTGGTGGGAAATTGAACAGGTACATGCAAAAAAATGAAACTAGACCAGCAACTTACACCATACATAAGAATAAACTCAAAATGAATAAAACACTTAAATGTAAGTCATGAAACCATAAAAATTCTAGAAGAATACTTAGGTAGTAAAATCTCAGACGTCTCACTTAGCAGTATTTTCACCAGTACATCTCCTAGGGCAAGAGAATCAAAGGAAAATATAAACAAACTGGAGTACATCAAACTGAAAAGCTTTTGCAAAGCAAGAGAAACCACCATCAAAATGAAAAGGTGACCCGCTATATGGGAGAACATATTCACCAATTGATACATCTGACAATGGATTAACTGCCAAAATATATAAAGTTCTCATAGAACTCAACACCAGGAAGACAAACAATCCAATTAAAAAATGGGCAAAGGACCTGAATAGACACTTCTCCACCGAGGACATACTGATGGCCTACAGACAGATGAAAAAATGCTCAATGTTACTAATCATCAGAGAGATGCAAATTAAAACTACAATGAGGTATCCCCTCACATCTGTCAGAATTGCTACCATCAATAAATTAACAAACAGCAAGTGCTGGTGAGGACGTGGGGAAAAGGAACTCTAGTTCACTGCTGGTGGGAATGCAGACTGGTGGAAAACAGTATGGCATTTCCTAAAAAAAATAAAAATGGAACTGCCATGTGACTCAGCAATCCTACTTCTGGGAATTTATCTTAAGAATCCTGAAACACCAATCAGAAAGAATACACACACTCCTATGTTCATAGTAGTGTTATGTACATTAGCTAAGAACTGGAAACAGCACAAGTGTCCATCAGTAGATGAGTAGATAAAAACAACAACAAAAACAGCTGTGGTACATTTGCATCCTGGGATATTATGCGACTATAAAAAAAAAAAAGAAGAAGAAGGAACGCTTACCCTTTGCCACAGCTGGAGATTATTGTGCTAAGCAAAATAAGCCCATCAGAGAAAGACAAATATTGCATGATCTCATTTCTATGTGGAATCTAATGAACAAAATAAACTGATGAACAAAATAGGTCCAGAGGCATGAATGCATGGAGTAGAATGACAGATCTCAGAGGGGAGGGCGGTGGAGGAGCTGGGAAGAGATTAACCAAAGAAAATATATGCAATATATATATGCAATATATGCAATAGCCCATGGACACAGACAATAGTGTGGGAAAGGCCTGGTATAGGGTGGGATGTGGGGTAAAGGAGGATAAATGGGGGGAAGAGGAGAACATCTATAATACTGTCAATAATAAATAAATAAATTTTAAAAAAGAGAGTTTGGGTAAGTATTACCCAAATGCATTAAAATTTCAAACTCAATTTTTAATTCAGGTACCTATTTGTGTGATGATTAAGAGGGAAGGGAAAGATGAAAGGAGTCCCAGCTCGTCCTGGACACGCAGGCAGGAGGGGAAGATAGTCTGCAGAGAGCGTTCCCCCAAGGCCCAGCCATGGGCCTGAGGGTCACCTTTAGAGCAGATGCTGGGGAAGCAATTAAAGGACAGATGAGAAACGGAGGCAGAACAAGGAAGATGCTGAAGCCCCAGCGAGAAAGAGAAAAAGGAATACACTGCAGCCACAGCCACAGCTTCAGCAGCTCATACATGGAAGCCATGGGCTTGGGAGACATTTCTGAGGCTTCTCAGCTTTATGACCTTATTTGCAAGTCACTAAACTCTCTTCACATCAACTCCTTAACTGGAAGTAACAACACTCTCTTCTCCATAAGTATAGGTGTGAGGTTCCGTGGATTAGAAGAGTGCCTAGTAAGCACAGATACGGTTTATTGTTGTGATTCTTATTCTTAGCATGACTTAGTGAACAGTTACTACGCGGCAAACACTGGCTCCTTTAATCTTTAAAATAACCATATAGGGTAAGTGCTGCTTTATGGCCAGCCAAGGGCCCAACGAGGTGCAGGGAAGCACAGAAAGCTTAGGTGACATGGCCAGGATTTGAGCCCACACACTCGACCTCCAGAGCCTAGTTTCTTCACACTGTCCCAATCCTGGTGGCTGGTCCTGGAATCAAGAGAACGAATTTCTAGTTCTCGTGGCTATGTTGATAATTCATTTTGGGACTTGGGCAAGTCATATTTGGGCTCCAGTTTCAAGAATAAAGGGGAAGGGTAGAATTAATTTCTGAGGCCTCTTTCGGCTCTCAATCTAATGGCTACAGATTATTATGTGTGTGCATTTGTGTAACAAAAGCTACACAACTGTCAGTGAGCTGTAGCCCAGGACATTTTAAAGAAATCAGATTGGTTAAAATATTTTATTAGTACTATAATCTCAAATTTACACACCTACCAGGAAATATTTTAGTTAGGACTCAAAACAATCTTAAAAGTCAAGTGTTCATGTCTATTGGAATTGAATTAGAACTGCCTTTGTTAAATAAATCTCACAGCTTCAGAAAAGAATTGCTCTACGTCTATATATTCCAGTTGTGATAGCTTTTTATTTAATTAATCTAGCATGTAATAACAGACAACTTTCTCAGGTACAATTTTCCCTCTCTAACACTGAGCACAATTCTCAGTTATAAGCTATATTTTTTCCACAAACACATTTTCTCCTCCTCGGGGTAACAAACTACCTTTTACGCAGAGGTATTTCCCCTAAGTCTTCAAACACAGGTAGCAAAACACCTCCCAGTGGGAGCTCCCTGGGCCTAGGTGAGAAAATGCTCCATCCACACCGGTTAGTGAGGATGTCTAAAGTGAGACCCAGAAAACCAGACCAGAGAGCTCCTAGCACAAAAGGAAACATGGGCTGGGTTTCCCCAGAAACAGCAGTCTTCAGCAGTAGAAAAATGGAGGAGGAGGAAGAGGAGGAGGAGGAGGAG
>PVJC01000804.1:0-109329 GCA_004026665.1 Murina feae | reverse complement strand
AGGCAGTTTAATCGGAGCTGAGCTGAGGGGCGAAGCTTCACTTTCGCTCCTGCCGCAATGGAAAGGGCTGTTTACTCAGGTCTGTGAGTGGCGGCCGCCATGTTGGCTGGGCTAATTTGCATACAGCCGCTCTGATTGGCTGGTGGGCGTGGCTTACCCTGTCTCGGAGAAATGGTTAATTTTAATATTTCACTTTTATAGAATAGATTGCCTAAGCTTTAGTTTATGTCTCATCAGCTAAAAGGGACTTAATTTGTAAGTTAAAGTGAATACAAAAAATATAAAAAGAGAGATAAAATATGTGACATCAATATCCTCAGCACTTTCCAAAGAAAAGTGAATCTGTATCTATGCCCATTTGCCTTAGTTAAATATCTAAAGATATTTTTATATATTTTCCTGCCCTGAGAGTAAACTTAAGATTTCACAAAACACAAAAATCTTTTAAAAATAGTACAAAGAAGAAACTAACACCTATCTTTTTCCATTGCCCATTCCTACTTCAGAAATCTTTCTGCATATTTTATGAAAATGTAAAAACCCTTCTTATTTGAGTGTTGCTCTATTACAACCTTGAAAGCATGATACAAGGCCCCTATGTCTGGAAGTCTTACATTAACATATTTCAGAAAAAGATTAGATTTCTCTCAAGATTCACTTTGGCAGTGTTTCCTCCCTCACATCCCACTTCTCCAGCTTCCTGTCCTGGGCTCCAGGCTAGGATTCTCAGCATGGAGTCCTGGTTTCCAGGAGAGTGAGTCTCTGTACCCTTTTTAATGCTAATTGCTTCCCTTGAGTTGAATCCAGGTTCTAGACCTACTCTCTGGACCCATATGTTGATCCAGGACAACAAACTCCATCCAACCTGCTCCAAGTTCTGATCTTACATCCTCTCAAACTTGATCACGTACTGAGTCTGTTTCAAAACCTGTAATGGATTCCTGTCTTCAATTGCAGAATTTCTTTCTTCTTGTCTGTAATACATTTTGTTCAAAGTATTAGCCAGGAAGGGTTAACAGCCTTAACAACCCACCCCAAATTTATAGTGGCTTAATAAAATATATTTTACTTCTTGCTCACAACATAATTTCATGCACATTAGCAAAGGAAGTTGGAGCTTTGCTACATGTAGCCTCTCAGGGACACATTTCCTTTCATCAGGTGGCTCTACCCTTCTCTGAGTCTTCACCGACCTCATCATTCAACCAAAGGATGGTGGAAGAACAAGGACTGGACATAGGAGATTTTCATGAGCAGGACTGGTAATGACACATTCTGGTAGTGGAACTTCTATTCACATTCCAGTGACCAGAACTCAGTTATGAACCACTCCCCAGTGGAACATGTAAGTTAGTAGTGTGCTAAGTAAGAAAGAAGAGGAGAACACACATTGCATCCTGAGTCACAGTTGTATAACTTTCACTACTGAAGCCTAGAACTTTTAGGCCAAAAGTGTCTATTGTTGCATAAAGCAAATTATACCCTAACTAAATCTGTCTACAGTGACTAACCTAATTCTTATTTTCAGTCATCTTTTTTTAAAACTACAAGAATAGACAAATGAGTGAGCAGAGAAATCATAGTAATCACACCAATTATCTTCAATTTCTAGTGTATGTGTTAGCTTGCTTTAAAATTATTTTAATGAGCTAAAATTTTAGATTGCTGATAAAAGAATATATAAAAGTCATTTGTTTTTATTAATGAATTCTATTAGAAACCCAAATCTTAACTAATAAAAGCATAATATTGAAATTAACCGTTTCTCCAGGATGGGGGTAAGCCACGCCCACCAGCCAATCAGAGCGGCTGTATGCAAATTAGCCCAGGCAAGATGGTGGCTGGGAGCCATGGAGAGAACAGCGGGTGAGTCATGGGAACCAGCGGGCAGCAGAGTGGGCTGGGCAGGTGGTGGCTGATGTCTTGCAGGGTCCAGGCGTGCAGGGACCCGGCCTATGGGGTGGAAAGGCCCCACACCCCAGCGCTGTGAGCTCCGCTTCAGCTGCAGCTGCTGGGGAAGGAGGCCCACGGGAGCTTGGCCTGTGGGGCGGAAAGGCCCCACACCCCAGTGGCTCGGAGCTCTGTTTCGGCTCAGAGCCGCTGGGGAAGGAGGCGTGGGGGACTTGACCTGCGGGGTGGAAAGGCCCCGCACCCCAGCGGCTCTGAGCTGGGGAAAGAGGCCTGGGGGACTTGGCCTGCGGGGTGGAAAGGCCCTCCTGCATCTCTGCCACTTGACTGGTGCTGTTCCCGCTTGGGAAGGAGGTGCCAGGGACCTGGCCTCAGTGGGAGGGCAGTTGTGAGGGACCCAGGCCTGAAGGGAAGGACAGTTGGGGGGGGACCAGGCTTGCCTAGATGGAAAGTTGGGGTGACTAGGCTGGCAGAGGAGGGCTGTTGGTGGCAATCCAGGCCTGTAGGTGAGGGCAGTTGGAATGGACCCAGGCCTGCTGGGGAGGGCAGTTGTGAAGGACGCAGGACTGCAGGGGAGGGAAGTTGGGGGAACCAGACTGGCAGAGGAGGGCTGTTGGTGGGGATCCAGGCCTGCAGGGGAGGACAGTTGGGGATACCCAGGCCTGTAGGTGAGGGCAGTTGGGATGGACCCAGGCCTTCTGGGGAGGGCAGTTGTGGGGGACTCAGGCCTGCAGGGGATTACAGTTGGGGGGTGCCATCCTGGTATGGGGAGGGCAGTTAGGGTCAATCAGGCCAGCACAGGACCAGTTAGGTGTTTATCAGGCTGCCAGGGGAGTGGTTAGTGGCAATCGGCATTAGAGATGTCGGGAACCAGCAGTCCTGGATTATGAAAGGGACGTCGACTGTTGGGATCGGGCCTAAACAGGCAGTCGGACATCCCTCAAAGGGTCCCTGATTGGAAAGGGTGCAGGTTGGTCTGAGGGACACCACCTCCACCCACCACCCCCACTCCGTGCATGAATTTCGTGCACCAGGCCTCTAGCATATATAATATGCATATAGTGTTGAATGATTCAAATGGATAATTTTAATATTTTAACTTCCATTTGAGAAATACTGAACAAAAACAGGATAAATGTGAGAACCCAGAAATTGACCCAAGCCATTATGCTGAATTAATATTTGACAAAGGAGGCAAGACCATACAATGGAGTCAAGACAGTCTCTCCAATAAATGGTGCTGGGAAATTTGGTCAGATACATGCAAAAAAATGAAACCAGATCACCAACTTACACGACACACAAAAACAAACTCAAAATGGTTAAAGGACTTAAATGTAAGATGAGAAATCATAAAAATCTTACAAGACTCCATAGGCAGCAAAATAGCAGACATATGTCGTAGCAGTATCTTTACCGACACAGCTACTAGGGCAATGGAGACTAAGGAGAAAATAAACAAATGGGACTATGTCAAAATAAAAAAAAAAAACTTCTGCACAGCAAAAGAAACCACCAATAAAACAACAAGGAAGCCCACTGCATGAGAGAACATATTTGCCAATGCTATTTCAGATAAGGGCTTAATCTCCAAAATTTACAGGGAACTCATACAACTTAACAAAAGGAAGAAAAACAATAAAAATATGAGCAAAGGATATAAATAGACACTTTTCAAAAGAGAACATACAGAAGGCCAAGAGACTTGAAGATATGCTCAAAGTCACTAATCATCCAAAAGATGCAAATCAAAACAATAATGAGGTATCATCTCACACCTGTCAGAATGGCTATATCAACAAATCAATAAATGACAAGTACTGGCGTGGATGTGGAGAAAAAGGAATCATCTTGCACTGCTGGTGGGAATGCAGACTGGTGCAGCCATTGCGGAAGACAGTATGGAATTTCCTCAAAAAATTAAAAATTGAACTCCCATTTGACCCAGTGATCCCACTTCTAGGAATATATCCCAAGAAACTAGAAACATCAATCAGAAAGAACATATGCACCTCTATGTTCATAGCAGCACAGTTTACCATAGCTAAGATTTAGGAACAGCCTAAGTGACCATCAACAGATGAGTGGATTAAAAACGATGGTACACAATAGAATACTACACTGCTATCTAAAAAAAGGAATTATTACCATATGCAGCAGCATGGATGGAACTGGAGAGCTTTATGCTAAGCGAAATAAGCCAGTCAGAGAAAGATAATTATCACATGATCTCACTCATATGTGGGATATAATGATCAACATAAACTGATGAACAAAAATAGACCCAGAGACAAATGGCAGGGGAGGTGGTGGGGGTGGGTTAGAGACTTGTATGTGTGCATTTTAGCATAACCAATTGACGCAGTCACTGGAGCAGGGGGGCTTGCCCAGTGTGGGAATGACTGGAGGTGGAGGGAAGGGTCAATCAGGGAAAAGAAGACATATGTAAATCTTTAGACAATAATAAATAAATAAATATATATATATATATATATATATATATATATATATATATATATATTTATATATCTGGAAAAAAAAGCAAACAAACAAAGAAAAAAACCAGAATGAATGTTATATATTTCTTTTCAAGTAGTCCCAGCCTACCAGTCTCTTCCAAGAAATAGAATGTAGCTGAAACAAGGAGAACTAAGGTGAGGGGCCACTATTTGTTTCCTATGAAGCTGCATTCTTGACTGAAAGAATAAGTAAAGTATTGGGCTGCAGTGGGGGACTATAGTGGCATGGGCATGAGTTCAAGGTGAATTTCCCTTTTCCTTCTCACTTTTGCTCCTAGTTTCACAGCTACAAACTCATGGGAGAAGATCCTTGGAGCCCAAGAAAGTTTGTTTGGTTTAGAAATATATATAACCCATTGATCAGAAGTTGTTTTTCTCAGGTCAGCCTTCTTCTCCACAAAAGCACGTCTAGATTTCCTGTAGTTAATATAAGATAGCATATCTCCAGCTTTTGGTTAACAATGGTAATTCACAAAGCAATCCACGGACTTCACAACTTGGGGCTATCCTATCTAATAAAAGAGTAGTATGCAAATTAATCATGACTCAGTGACAAAGATGGCAGCGCCCATAGCCACAAGATGGCACCCAGTCCGCCTCAGCCCCCCAACTGAAGTAGTCAGGCCTGTTAGCCAGGCAGGTGGTGGGGGAGGCGGAGGGGGTCAAAGGGCAGAGCCAGCAATGGCAGGGACCTGGGAAGGGGCGGAGCCATGATCGCAGGGTTTGGGGCCTTCTGCCCAGGCCTGCAGCCTCAGGCAGAGACCTCAGGCCTGGGTAGGGGCAGAGGCTGCAATCGCCAGGACCTGGGAAGGGGTGGAGCCTACAATTGGAGGTTTTGGGGGTCTTCTGCCCAGGCCTGCAGCCTCAGGAAGAGACCTTCAGCCTGGCAAGGGGTGGAGCTGGTGATCGCAGGGGTTTGGGGGTCTTTTGCCCAGACCTTCAGCCTTGGGCAGAGACTGCAGGCCTGGGAAGGGGTGGAGGTGGCAATCGCAGGGGTTGGGGATCTTCTGCCCTGATCTGCAGCCTCTGGCAGGGACCTCAGGCCTGGGCAGGGGCAGAGGATGCAATCGCAGGGACCTGGGAAGGGTAGAGCCTGCAATCAGAGGGTTTGGGGGTCTTCTGCCCAGGCCTGCATCCTAGGCCAGAGACTACAGGCCTGGGTAGGGGTGGAGCCAGGATTGGAGGGGCAAGGGTGGAGCCAGTAATCAAAGTGAACTACAGAGGAAACATCTTTTCTTAACGCTCATTGGCTAAACTCCCTGTATGCCACTGATAATATTCTTAGTAACTTGGGTAATATGAATCCCTAAAGGTGATCTAGGGTTTTTCCACCACACTTCTGGAGAAAAAAAACCAAGGTCCACTGCTGGAGGGCTAAGTAATGTCTTTTCCTGCTCTAGCCGGATTAACTCAGTGCATAATGCCTCAGCCTGCTGACTGCAGGGTCTGGGTTCAATTCTGACCAAGGGCACGTACCTAGGTTGCAGGCTCCTCCCTGGCTGGGGCCTAGGTCAGGGCTCATGCAAGAGGAAACCAATCAAAGTGTTCCACTCACTTTGATGTTTCTGTCTGTTTTTCCCTTCTCTTCCACATTCTCTAAAAATCAATGGAAACATATCCTCAGGTGAGGATTAAAAAAAAAGAAAGAAAGAAATGTCATATTCTATGAAAGACACATCTTGAAAATGCCTAAAGAAAGTTGTAATTATTTCATGGTGAAGGGACTGGAGTCCATGTTGATGAAAACACTTTGGTGGCTGTGGTGACTGGCAGTGGCTGCAGTAGCGGGGTGATGGGGCTGGTGGCTTCCCCTGATTAGCCTGGTCGCCTCCCACAAAGGGAGGCCAGACTGCGGTTTAGACCCGCTCCCCATGGGGAACAGGGAGCGGGCCTAAACCACCAGTGGGACATCCCCTGAAGGTTCCCAGTATGTGAGAGTGGGCAGGCTGGGCTGAGGACCCCCCCAAGTGCACGTATTTCATGCACCAAGCCCCTAGTCTATACTAATAAAAGCCTATGTGGTTGTCATGCTCTCACACTGTGATGCCCTCATGCTATAACAATCTATCACCAGGCTGCATGCACAGCAGGCTCACGTAGGTGGGTGGGGCTGCATGCTTGCAGAGCCCTGGAGGCAGGTCCCAGTGGCTCCACCTCTGCGTGGTGAGGCAGGGGTTCCCCCGGCATGTGGTCCTCTGGCTCCGGCCTAGCTCTTTGAGGCATCCACCGAGGAGCCCCAGATGAATGAGTGGGGCTTACCTCTTTGGTGAGATCGATCGTGGTGCTCCCACACTGTGAGAGGGCAAAGGTTAGGTTGAGGAACTCCCCCCATCTTCGAGTGTACAAATTTTGTGCACCGGGCCTTTAATTTTGTATGATTTTTGAAGCTAGACCCATAGATGATAAAATACTTAATTAGATAAATATCATGTCAGTCAAGATTTTATAAAATAAATTGTATTGTGTTTGATAACCATATAATTAATTCCCAACCCAACCAGTCAGCTTAAAAATGTGGGCCTTTACTGTCAAAGGGGTTTGCTTGTGAGTCATTTGAAGAGGAGATAAATCTGGGTTCTAAATCTTTGACATTTACTGTGCTTTACCTGCAGAAAGTTTATCAATTTGAGTTGTAGTTAAATGTAACTACTAAATAAACATACGCAAAGGTTGTTGTGAGGTTGAATGAGAATATGTGAAGAACATCTGCTTTTTCTTTTTTTTTTTTTTGCACACATCTACCATTATAATCAATTCCTGTAACTCAAAGTACAATTCTAACTATTTTAACTAGTAGCAAGTCAACACCACAATCCTCATATAAAAAGAACTAAACATTTTCACCAAATGCTAGTGGTCGTTGGTTGCACAGCCTGACATGGTAGATGGAATACAGAAATAGGTGTCTAGACCCTCATTTGCCTCCAATTCAACTGTGTAAATTTAGGTAAGTCACCCTTTAGCTTCCTCACTTGTAAGGTGGAGAACATAATTCATGCTCCATCACCTTCCAGAGTTGATATAAGTCTCAAATGTCACAGTGCTTGCAATTCCATCATTATTATCCATCACTTCATGTTAAACAGGGTCCTCTCTATGCAACTTTCAAAAACACCCAAACTCTTATGACAAGGGTTACGGTGTGTGGCTCATTAGTTCAACACATACTTAACTGGTCTCCTCTGCTGTGCGGAGTGGCCTGAGGAGCTGGGATACAGCAGTGAAGAAAGGTGTGCAGAACTGTATAAATAATAAACAAGTAAACAAATAAATAAGACATATTTTTTCAAACACTTATGAGTAGTTTAAAAGCGAGGCAATGTGAAGAAGATGTGTAGAGAGAAAGGGGCTAGCTTAAATTGGTTGTTTAAGGAGCTTCTCTAGGTAGGTGACATTTGAGCTGATAAAAAGAATATATTTAGTTATTGAACACCTTATAGACAATAGAATGACATAGATATAATTATGTAAACACCATTCAGAAATTTTAGTTAAGTTCTTTTCTTGGAAGTGGGTAAAGCAATAAAAAGAAGAAACGGTCAAGAAAAAGAAGGTAGAAGGGCACCAATACCAAATTTCCCTTATCTAATAGTTTGTCTATTTTACTATCTGCCTGTCTGTGATTGTCTAAGTCATGGTCCTTTCTTCTATTTCTGTCCATTCAAGTCTCTCACTCATTTTACTTACCATTTTTAAAAATTTTATCTACTTTACTTATTTTATCTATTTTATATTAACATTAAAAGGAAAAAAATTAAATCCCATAATTCTACTTTTCAATACAGATGCTTTAACTTTCCTATATTCCCTTGTAGTCTTTGACATGCCTGTGTGTCACATGATTAGGATCCAATCATGCAACTGAGGCTCTGAGGGGTATGATTATAAAGTAGATTGTGATAAATTAGCCACCTCTCAGGAAGTAAAGAGAAACTGTTGCTAGTCCAGCTCAGCCATCTCACAGAACTCTCATCGCTTGGTGACATCATCTCTAAAGGAGGTGACATCTTATTTACAGTTTCAACATGGGCAATGCAAGGCAAGGCACCCTCTCCCCCATGCCAAACAGAACCTGCAGTGGGCAGCTGTGGGGCAAGATTTGTAACTAAGATACCTCTCTCTTCCTCCAATGTTGAGGCCGCTAAAATAGGTGAGAAATCCTCTCTCTTGAGAGTCATAGGCTATGCCTGGAATTTCAGAAGACTATTGTTGACATTACATTATGCCTGTTGAAAAAATAATAGCCTATCAACTCAATGGAACTTTTGTCTAAACCAACTCTACAACTTCCAATGTCCAGGAAGGAGAAAATGTGTTCACAAGGTCATATGTTTTCCTAAGATTTGCAAAAGACAGATATTTACGTCTCAATAAGTTAAGACTTCTATCTATTTCTAACATTTCCCTCTCCATCACACTTCTCCCACTATTGAATGCTGTTGTCATATTGTGACCAGACTCCGTCTGGTTGGCAATAAAATGACACTCCAGCTATACGTTTTCCAAAATTAAAACCATGTATTTACAGATGTACAGAAGGAAAATAAACCTCACTCTGCTGCAGATTTCTTAGTAGCCTCTCTGTTTTTCAATATAACCAGCCACACCTCCCTCTGTTTATGGTTGACAAGAAGGCACAATTGGTGGAGTGGCTGCCTCCAAGTTCCTAAGGAGTGTTAGGTGGAGGATTCCCCCAGCATGTGAGACATTTGCTTTCTCATGTTCTTCACTGGGCTTCGCTCAAGGTGAGGATCCAAACAGGGAGCAGATAACCCTTTCTCAGATCACTTGCACTAGGGGTAAGTCATTAGTAGTGTTAGAAGTATAAACCCAACATTTCTCATCATCTCTGTATGGGGTACTTACTCATGTATTGTTTCCCAGGTTAGCACTCTTGACTCTAATTTCCTCTAGGAAATATTTCTTTCCTTATGATATTTTCACTTCTTGGCCCCTTGAAAAGTGATATAGTTCTGTTCTGTTTTTCACCCAAGAAACATACAATAGTGTGGTAGTTCTGTTTTTTAAGTGATATATTGGAGCTGAAGAGGTGGGAAGCAGATTTATGGTAGAGCCTAAATAATATTAAAAGAATGTACTTGAAAATAAGATTCTTACTATTAAGTGCTAAGAACTGCTTTTTCTTGCCTTTATACTTTTTTCTTTCACTATTTTGGTATTATTTTACAATGTTTTCTCACACACAGAGAGGAAAGGGGGATGGGGCATATGGAGGAGGATGGCATTGGTGCACATATTTCCACCCACAGTCCAAGGGGTGGATGAGGAATATGGTCTAGTCATGTACCATGAGAAATGAGAAAATAAGCTTCCTAAGCATTCAGCCAGGCTCTGTCCTAGGAAAAGTGTTGGAGCAAGGCTAGACCACTCAGTAAGTGAATATTTACTGCTGGTGATTGTGAGCACCTTGGGCCAGAGGTGGGAAATAGGAGATGAAGAGAAACTCACCATTTACTAGTAGAGGCAGAGCCTGCTATCATTTCCTCTAAGGACAGCATGGTAGGGAACTCATGCTGGTGGTATGAACAGAGCTGTGAGGCAGGGAGAAGGGAACACCCGGCCTCTGGGCTTAGGGAAAGTCTCACAACAGAGGTTGCTTTGGAATGAATTTTGGAAGGGTGAGCACACTTTGTGAGGAGGTGAAAAAGGCAGAGTATAAGCAGAGGGAAGTGCCTGAGGGTGGCAGGTTGTCCACTGAGAATAGGGGTGAGGCCACAGAGTGAGTTGGGGGAGATGGGATAGAAGTGGTCTGCCAAACATAGAGGGTGGGGAATTACTTAGGAACAGGTCACTGCTGAAGGTTAAGGGACAGAGGAATGACATGGTTGGATCCATGTTACAGGCAGTGGGTTCTAGTGGAGGATGAAGGGGTGGTTGGAGAATCAGCGGGAGTCAGAGAGCCCAGTGAGGAACCTGCTTCAACAGCCCAGGAAGGAAACATCAGAGCAGATGTTTGGAAGGAGGGGTTTAAGATTTCTCAAGGGATTAGATGGCTGACTGAATGTGGCAGGTGAGGGTCTTGGTACTTTGTGTCTCTCCGTTTGCCCCCCTCTAGCCCGCCCTCCCACCCCAAAATGCTAATTTTAATATTGACAATTGCAACAGATGATGTTATTCATTTCTATTGACTTACCAGTGGGAAGTTTCTTCTGAGTAAAGAAGTAAGAGAATGTTGCAAATAAACACATTTTTGATTTTTCCTCAAAACTCCTTCCAAGGCATTATTAAATGGGCCTGACTTAACTGGGCAAACTAATCACCAGAGTAACTTTAATAGCATTTACTAAGTAAATGCCAGGCACTGTTTTTAGGGCTTCATATATATTAACTTATTTAATCCTCACAATAACCCAGTAAGGTAGGTGCTGCCAGAAAATAATTATCCAAAAATTATAATGAAGGCAAAATGGGGGAAAACACATCCTTCAGTATAAGAAGGCAAAGACCATCCAAGTATTTTCTTGAGGAATGTTCTTGGTTTACTTCATTGCTTAAAATCTTGATCAAAGTTTCCAGACTTAAGGAAGTCACTTATTAATTTGAAGACTTTGAATCAGATTTACAAATAATTTCTCATGAGTGAAACATATAACCTTAATGATTTATGGTATGTTGAACATTATCCAGGCTATATTTAACTCAACAATCTTATCCTAATATTTCTTTATTGAACTATTTATAAATATCTTAGCTTCTCAGATGCTCTCTAAACCAATCATAACATTTTATTAGTTATTTTATTATTGAGTTAAAAAGAACTGATTTTATAATTTTTAAAATTATTACCTCCAGTTTACATATGAATAAACTGAGACAAAGAAAAATGATGGGACTTGTCCAAGGTTAGAGATACCAATGATAGAGCTGAGATTCAACTCTGGTAGTCTAGCTCCAGAAAAGTCTCCCTAGTCACTCACCATGTATTTATTGAACACCTTTCTTTTTTTTTTTTTTTTTTTTTTTTTTTTTTTTTTTTTACTTTTTTCAATTTTCTCCAACAGAATTCAGGGGTTATTTATTTCATTTAATGAATATTTACTGAGCTGCTAATATGGGGCAGGTTCTGCATTAATCTAGTTCATGGTAAATAGCATTAATGTTACACAATATAAGCTTAAAAATAAGTTCTTGTCCATGTGTTTAGGCTATAAAAATAATCAATCAAGGAGACTTCTAGGCATTTGTATAATTTTCCCTGCCCTTGCTTTGGAGTCTTATAGTCATCTATGCATATGGTGAAACAACTGTACTTGTTACCGGAAGAGGGAAGAGTCAGAAAATGTAAAAATCAGGCTTCTTCATGATGGGATTAGGGTCTATGTAAATCCAAGAGTCAGGTTTCTTCTAGAACCTTAGGCCCATGAAATTCCTATTTGTAAAGCTGGACATACAATAAGATGTTATATGAAAGTTCCCTTCTGCCAAATCTCCATCACCTGGTGGCAACCTTTGGTTTTCACACCTAATTCTCATCTTAATGCTGGTCCTTTATGTAGACTATTTGCAAGCAATTATAATTGGTGGTTACTATTTCAGCTGGTTGTATGTTCTATTTTTGTTTTAATGGTGTCTCTGCATTTTGGTGATAAAAGTATAGGATAAAGGGACTGGGGTAGTTGTGACCACACATATAATACCAGCTGCTCTTATTATTAACTTTTACATGTTTTAAGTTAAAGTAAAATACCTCAAGATGTTAAATCACTGAAATGCTAGTAAGTGTCTGACCTCATTTCTAATTGCTGGTGCATCTATCTTTGTAGCTCACTTGTTCCAACCCAAAACTCCCATCAAATTTGAATTTTTTCCAAAAGATTTTATATTACTTCTGAGTGAGTTACTCTTCAACTTGGATTAGTGGGAAGAAATGTGGTATATTACTCGTTGCAAACTTTGGCTGTAGTGGGCCAAATGGTGTGCTAGTGACATGAGATCATTACACTTTCAGAATACATGGTGTGAACTGAGGGGCAGTTCTTTCTCCTGTAACTACCACAAGTAGAAGCACAATTGTGTTAAACAAGAAGTACCTGACTGCCCTATGCTAGGGAAGTGCTAATTTGCATATCTGCCATGTTATAGGTAGGAACAGTTCGCCAGACTGTAGGACAAGTAAGAGTATTAATCATTTACTTCCATAAATCCCTTGACTGTGTACACAGATCCAGGGAAGGGATTATATGGCCAGGATCCAGGGAAAGAGTTTGAACAGCTGATTAATCCCATATTACAGATCATAGAAAGGAGGCCCAGGGAATTCAAGTGGCTTATCCGAGGTCTCCGATGAGGAAGAAGTGGATTATGGATAAGGGCAGGCTCTCAAATTCAATGGCGAGCTAATGTACCTGTGTCTCTGGGACCAGCTGCCATTAGTGCCTATAGGAAAAGGTGCTTGAACAATTATCCTGTGTGTGATATGCTCTGTGGAAGGAAATGTCCATTACTTAGTTAGGGTACATAAGCTTTTATTGAAAATGTGCTTGAAAATGCCCACTGCTCCTCTTCCTTTGAGAGGAGAACAAGCTAAGGGGCCTGAGTGAAGGTGTGAAGTGAGCACCCGGAGGATCAATGGCCATCTAAACTAAGGCAGATATACACACAGAATTTTAGTATGTTTGATTTTCCTGTGAGATGCCCAGCTGCATTTTTCCATCATGCTTTATAGGCCTCCAAGGGGCTATGAAAGCATCTGGTCTCTAAACACCAATATTCTAAACTAAGTATCTAGGAAAATCCTTTTGTAAGATGTCTTGAAATGAACTCATGATTGGACCAGAACTATGCTGTATTTTTACTCAACACGAATACCTCAATAAGCCAAAAAGCAGAAGTGCTTCCAAAGCACTGAGTAGTGTTTGATCAACATTTAGAGCCCAGGCAGGTCCAGATCACGTTTGGAAATTCTCTCCTTGCAAGCTGAACAAAAACCCATGTGCAGAGGCAAAACATGGTAGTGAGTTTCTAATCTGAAACTGGTGCTTATAGCTTTTCAAGGAGACTTTACAACAGGGAGTGGCAATTTCTGCAATACAAAAAGTGGTAGGTTTGTGGTCCTTATATTGGCAAGAACAGTCACAACAGAGTCCTAGGGGACCTGCCAATGCCTCCTTACATGTGCACTTGGGCACAGTATGAGCCAGCATTGGGAAGCTCTTTTGGCAGGATCAGGGAAGCAGCTACTGGAGATGGGTCTGGGGTTGCAGGCACCTACAAAGTATCTGCTTCTGGTGTAAATGTCTGATTATTCACCTCAGTCCACAAGTACATCTCCAGCATCTTATGTTGAATTTAGTGACCACCTATTTCTTTCTTTTTACCTTCCTGCTACCTGTTTGGTGGAAACTATTGGCTATCAATTAATCAGCTACATGCTCCACTTTCTTTTGCTTGCAGGAACACAGTGTATTCACCCACCTCTGGGAGGCTTCCCAGAGTAAGGAAGGCTAGGCGCTCCCATAAAGTCAGGAGAGAAACTCAGTTGGTCTATCAGAATTATAGTGATCTCACTCCATTACTAATGACTGAAAGTACAGAATTATTACAAGTTAGTGTGAGACGGTTTGAGGATCAGTTAGGTCAAGAGTTGAATAATGTGTAAGGCATAGATTACATGGAAAGGTAGGGTAGAATCAAGCAAGGGGATGCTTTGAATAACAGGTCAAGAAGTTTAGATTTTGTTCAGTGTTATTGCTTGAGTTCAGATTATTTGGGAGGTGATCAGAGGGGACAAATCAGGCAAAATGGGGATAGTAAGATAGTGAGGGCAAAGAAGCCAATGAAATGTTTGTTAGTGATTTACTGCCATGCGCAACTGGTGCTCAGTACTGCTGGGTTCTCTGAGAAACTGATGAACATGCTTTAAAAGATGAGGTCAATGACATTGAGCCATTGATTCCCAATGTGGGCTGAGGGCTCCCCTCAGGGGTATTGATTTTTACCATTTTTTGGGTTATATGTTTAGTAGAACAAGCTCCCTTGATGCTGAAGAAAACTTTCTGGGGCAAAAGAAAAGAGATGAAGATTTTAATGTAAAAAATTGTCCTGGGAACTGTACCTCATAGCTGTGTGGGGAGCTAGGGGACATGAGTCCAGGGAATCAACAGCATACCTGACATTAAGTAATCAATGGGAAGTACAATACATATTATTGTTGACAATATTACAGATGTCTTCTATGTTTCTCTCCTTTATCCCACTCCACCCAGGCCCTACCCACCCTCCCAGGTCTTCACCACCCTATATAGTTTGTGTCCATGGGCTAAGCATATAACTATACACATTATGAGGTATGTCAGTGTATTCCATGCTTCCATGACTCAGGTCTTATTTTGTTGGTCAATTCATTTTGTTCATTACATTCCACAAATAAGAGAGATCATGTGATATTTGTCTTTTTCAGATTGGCTTATTTCACTTAGCATAATAGTCTCCAGGTCCATCATGCTGTCCCAAGGGTAAGAGATCCCTCTTTTTCTTACAACTGCATAGTATTCCATTGTGTAAATATACCACAGCTTTTTTATCGAGTCATCTACAGCTGCTATGGACATAGGGATACATATATTCTTTTTGACGGGTGTTTTCATTTTTATTTGTATCAAGGTATCTTTTATTTCTTCCTTGATCTCATTGTTAACCCATTCATTGTTTAATAACATGCTATTTAGCTTCCTTGTGTTTGTGTGTATTTTAGTTTATTTCTCTATAATTGATTTCTAGTTTCATAACATTATCATTGGAGAACATGCTTAGTATAATTTTAGTCTTCTTAAATTCATTATGACCTAACATGTAGTCTATTGTATAAATGTTCCATGTGTTCTTGAAAAAAAAAAGTGTATTCTGCTGCTTTGGAGTTAAATGTTATAATAACAACGAAATCCATCTGGTATAATGTGTCATATGAGGCCACTGTTTCCTTTTTTATTTCTATGTGTGCACTCTATCCATTAATATCAATGTTGTGTTAAAGTCCCTACCATTACTGTGTTATTATTGATCTCTCCCTCTATGTGCATTAATGTTTGCTTTACATATTTAGGTACTCCTATGTTGGGTTCATGAATTTTCATAAGGGTTATATCTTCTTGCTGGATTGATTTCTTTACCCTAATGTAATATCCTT
Organism: Murina feae; assembly: GCA_004026665.1. Lineage (NCBI taxonomy): Eukaryota > Metazoa > Chordata > Mammalia > Chiroptera > Vespertilionidae > Murina > Murina feae. The sequence continues at coordinate 93,756 of PVJC01000804.1, read as the reverse complement.
CTTTGTTTCTTATTACAGTCTTTGTTTTAAATTTTACTTTTTTTTGATATAAGTACTAGGGGCCTGGTACACAAAAATTTGTGCACTCGGGGGGTCCCTCAGCCTGGCCGGTGCCTTCTTGCAGTCTGGGCCACTCTGGGGATATCCACCTGCTGGCGTGCCTGGTCAGCCTGGGATGATGGCTGTTTTCAGGCTGGCCAAGCCCCCCAATGTGAACCCTCACCCCAGTGGGGTGTGGCCAGCCTGGGTGAGGGGTTCAGGGCCATTTTCAGGCTGCCCACAGTCCCTTCAGGTTTTGGGTCCCTACTGGGGTGCCTAGGAAGCCTGGGTGAGGGGCTGAGGGGCGTTTTCAGGCTGCCCACAGTCCCTTCAGATTTTGGGTTCCTACTGGGGTGCCTGGGCAGCCTGGGTGAGGGGCTGTTGGCTGTTTGCAGGCTGGCCAAGCCCCCCAGTGGGGTCCCTCACCCCATTGGAGTGTGGCCAGCCTGGGTGCAGGCCTGAGGGCTGTTTTCAGGTTTTCAGGCTACCCACAGCTCCCATTGACCCAACGTCCCAGGAAGGCTGGCTGGAAGCAGGTTTCTGCGGTTTATTTATCCTCTATAATTGATACACTGTTCCTTTAAGCCGAGGCCTAGGCAGGTAACGAAGCCTCCTGTTGGCTTCAGTTTCGTGGCTTCTATAATTAAAAGAATGTTGCCTTAGTAGACTCTAGGCAGGCAGTTTCCTCCATCGCTGGTGCAATGGAAGCCTGCTGTTTGCTTCAGCTCTGAGGCTTCTATAATTGAAACAATGTTGCAACAATGTTGCCTGGAGCTGGGAGAAGTCCAGCCGGCCAGCAGACAGTTTACTCTTGGTGCAACAGAAGCCTCTGTTTACTCCAGCTCCATGACTGCCGGCCTTCATCTTGTCTGGGTTAATTTGCATACAGCTGCTCTGATTGGCTGGTGGGCATGGCTTAGGCATCCTGTAGAAATGGTCAATTTTAATATTACTCTTTTATTAGATTGCTATCTCAGATTTTTATTATTATTTCCATTTTCATGAAACATCTTTTGTCATCCCTTTACTCTCAGTCTGTACACTTTTTCAATCTGAGGTTGGTTTCTTATGTAAGCAGCATATCTATATATATAAAACCTAAGCCACTGTCTGACTGTTCAACCATCTGACCGGTATCTATGATACATACTGACCACCAGGGGGCAGATATGCTCAATGCAGGAGCTGCCGAGCTGTGGTAACTTGGCAGCTGTGGTTCTTAGGTGATGCACCTGGAATCAGAGAGGAGGAAGGCCAATTCCGGGGTGCATCACCTGAGAACTGCCCTCGTGCAATCTGGTACTCCTTGGGGGATGTCAGATAGCTGGTTTCAGCCCAATCTCCCCAGGCCAGGCTGAGGGACCCCACCAGTGCACAAATTCATGCATTGGGTCTCTAGTTATGGATATTGAGTATTTTTTATCCATTTAACCACTCTATATCTTTTGATTGAAGCATTTAATCCATTTGCATTTATGGTATTTGTTCATAGGTAAGTTTTTATTGCCATTTTCTTATTCATACTTTTAATCTTTTTTCCCTTTCTCCTAAAGGACCCCTTTAAATCTTTCATGTAATATTGGTTTGGTTTAGATGAACGTCTTTAGTTTTTTTCTTGTCTGGGAATCTCTTTATCTCTCCTTCAATTCTAAATGACAGTTATGTTTGGTAGAGTAATCTTGGTTGTAGATCCTTGCTTGTCATCGCTTTGAACACTTTGTGTCAATCCCTTCTGCCCTGAAAAATTTCTGTAGAAATATCAGCAACAGTCTTATGGAGCTCCCTTGCAGGTAATTAGTTGCTTTTCTCTTGCTGGTTTTAAGATTCTCTCTTTGTTTTTAACCTTTGGCATTTTAATGATGATGTATCTTGGTGTGGGTCTCTTTGAGTTTATGTTGTTTTAGATACTCTGAGCTTCCTGGAATCATATGTAAGTTTCCTTTTCCAGGTTAGAAAATTTTCAGTCATTATTTTTTCAAATAGCTTTTTAATGCTTTGCTGTCCTTTTACTTTTGGTAGCCTTATGAAGTGAATGTTATACTTGATGTTGTCTCAGAGTACAAGAGGAAAAGAGGAACATTACTATAGTCTTTTAATATAGTTTGATATAATTTTTATTTTTTCTTTTTGCTATTCCTAGTGGGTGTTTTTACTACTTTGTCTTCTAAATCACTGGTTTGATAATCTGCTTCATCTAATCTGTTGTTGATTCCATTGAATGTATTTTTCATTTCAGTTATTGGATTCTTCATTTCTGACTGGTTATTTTTTATGGTTTCTATCTCTTTGTGTAAGCTGTCACTGACTTCATCTATTATTCCTTTAAGTTCATTGAACACCCTTGGAAATGGTTATTTAAACCCTGCATCTGGTAGATTGCTTGCCTTCATTTTGTTTATTTCTTTTTTGGGGATCTTGTTCTGTTCTTTCATTCGTGATATGTTTCTTTGTCTCCTCACTTTGACCGCCTCCCTGTGTTAGTTTCTATATTTCAGGTGCATCTGGTATGTGTCCCTGTCTTGGGCAGAGTGGCCCAAAATAGTAGACGTCTTATGGGGCCCAGTGGCACAGTCTCCCTGGTCACCTGAGCTGGCAGCTCCGAGGGTGTTTCTTATATTTGTAGTGTGTACCCTTTTGTTTTAGTTGAGCCTTTATTGCCTGTGGCATGTCAGTTGGTGGGATTGGCCTTCTGGTTTACTGACTTTTTAAAAATATATTTTATTGATTTTTTACAGAGAGGAAGTGAGAGAGACAGATAGCTAGAAACATCGATGGGAGAGAAACATTGATCAGCTGCCTCCTGCACATCCCCCACTGGGGATGTGCCCACAACCCAGGTACATGTCCAGAATCGAACCTGGGACCCTTCAGTCCACAGGCCAACACTCTATCCACTGAGCCAAACTGGTCAGGGCTGGCTTACCAATTATTGAGGACTAGCTTGGACTATAGAGGATAAACTGTTGTGTGTGAGCTGACCCCACAGTTAGGAAATTGCTGTAACATGGTTTTGGTGACTGCTGAGTCTACCCTTTGGGTATGTTGTTTGTTTAACTAATGAGGTATTGATTACATGTGGCCTGAAGCTGGCTATCATTCTGGAGCCACTTAGGAGGGGATCTGGTTTAGGCACAGGTCAGTTACAGCGTGTGCTGAATCCAGGACCACCTGATGGAAGCTACAAATGATCTAGTATTGATAGCAATCTGTTCTGGGCTTAGAGCTGCCTGGAAAAGGCTATGGTGCAAACCAAGGCTGGCTGCCATTAGTAGCAGGCTAGGGGCCGCTTAGTAAGAGGTACAGGGATTGCTACTGCCAGCCACTGCTTGTTTGGGGTTTGTGGACTTTTCAGAGATTCTAGGCAAGTCCACGATGTGGGCAGAGGTACACTGCTTATGAGTAACAGCCATTGAGCAAGATTCTTACCAGTGCATGAGTTTGGTGGACATTATTGGCTGTCACTATGTTTGGTGGACACTATGTGACTTCTTAGGGAATTACCAGGATGTGATGATATTAATGGTGTCTCAGATTTGGCATCCCCTATCCCTGCATGCTGGGTGTAGGAGCACTCAACAAAGGAACAATGGCATCTATCCACACTTCAATCTGGAAATAGCTAGCCTTGAGATCAGACAATTCATTTCTACCTTGTATATCTCTGGTGTTTTTTAAGCTGATGATGCAATGTTGGAGCTCAGAGCATGTGAGACCATTAGCCAGGGCCAATTAAGAAGAACCCTGGGGACTCCAGGAGCCCTTCATCTCACCCAGATGAAATCCCCACTGGTTTTCGCAGGCAGATGTTATGGGGACTCCTCTTTCTGGCATTGGTGGTCCAATCTAGGGATCTTGGTGTGGGGCTGAAACCCATCACTACTCAGGGGAGAATTCTGCAGTTAATATATCCTTCCTGATTCCTTTTTAAAATTAATTTTAGATAGAGAAAGGGAGAGACAAAGAAAGAAACATCGATGTGAGAGAGAAACATTGATAGGTTGTCTCCCACAAGTACCCTGACCAGGGAGGGATTGAACCCATAACTTGGATATGTGCCCCAACCATGAATAGAACTTGCCACCTTTTGGTGTGGGACAACATTCCAACCAACTGAAACACACTGACCAGGGCATATACCTCCTGATTTTAACCACCACAAGTAGGTGTGGGGCAAGTCTGTTTTGTGTCTCTGCCCCTCCAACTAGTTTCAATGTGGCTTCTTTAAATCCTGAGTTATAGGAGTTCTGCTCAGCTAGTCTTCAGGTGGTTCTCAAGGGTGGTTGTTCTGAGGAAGTGAGCATAGTGTTTACCTACTATCTTGATCAGAAGTCCATAGATTCTTAATAAGGCAGAAAGTTTTATTACAAGTCTCAAAGGCTGTGGGTCCCTGTAGGCTGTGAAACTAAACCCTGGAACTGAGAAGTGTTCAGGATCTAAGCCTCCTATTTTTTATCCTCAAAATATCTGCACAACTTCAGGAATCCTTTTGGTCAAGAACCAATGCTAATTCTACTTTCTGGACTGAGTTTACTTCATTTCAGCAACCATGAAGCATCAAGATGGTGTGTTTCCTCTCCACCGCAAACACACAAAATACCATCTTTACAGAGGCACAGAACATATATATTTCTTTGGCAATGTACTAAATGTCAAAGCTTGTTTTATGAGGGACTTCTTAGCTGTAATCTGATTCCCACATGACAATGTGTTGCAAATTATTAGTAAATGCATTTCTTAGTAATCTGAAAATGGATGCTTGCTCTCAACAAGTGAGACATTAGTAGAAAATAAAATGACTTTTAACATTTGGGAATGCTGTTAAATCCAGAAATTAAATGAAAAAGTCCCTGATGAGATACATTTGGTGGGCTGTGCTCACTAATGCACATGGAATGATCTGTGGTGTGCAGAAACCGCAATGTAGGAATGGTGGCACAGGATACACAAACTGGTTCATAACGTCCTGGTGACCCAGAGCTTCTTAGAGTCCCCACCATGGCTCTATACCCAAGCCTACCATCCAGAAGACCCTGACCACATAGCCTTTCTGCCAGCTATCCATCAAAATTTATCAAGGCCTCAGGTGTTTTCAGTAAGAGGTTTGTTGCCATTAACAGACAAACTCACAGTTGACGTATTAATAGCATAAGGTAGCAATCTGAAAATTGTGTTCCATAGAACACACTAGTTCTAGAAGTTTAGGAAAATGTGTTTCATGGTAATACAATTTTAAAAAGCTCTCTTTGGAAAGTTAGAATAATATTAGCCTTTTAAAATCTTTAAAAAGACCTTCAGTTACAACTGCTGTTTTAGTTTAAACTAACTTGATCAGGGAGCAGATACTGTGGGTTGGCTCACTCATTTTTCACTCCAAACCCCCTTATACTGTGAATGCCTTCATTTTCCAAAAAATTACATTTCCCAGGACTCCCTTGGAGGTCAGATGCAGGCACATGACCTAGATGTGACCCATCAGATGTGTGCCCAGGGGATATCTGGTAGAGGAAGTCAGCACATTAGGGAAAAATTTCAGCTCTTGACAAGCAGAATGTTGCAGGGTGGTTGTTCTGAGGTGAGCATTCCTTTTCTGAGGAGTTTATGAATTGCCTGGTGTCCATTTCCAAGTGTCATAATTGCCAAATGGCAGGTGATTACACTAGCAGTGGTGTTTCTGCTGGAAAAGTGACAGTGTAGTTGGACATTGTTTTATGCCTGTTGTTGTCCCTGGCTGGATTGTTTCTAGCTGAATAACATCCAAGTCTGGTCTTCCAGCAATAATTCTTTTGCAACCTAAGTTAGCTAGAGTGAATCCAGGTTGCAACTGACGTACAACCCTACAGAAACAATTGAATACTTAAGGATATTCCATTGAACTAGTGGTTCAAGAAAGACAAATTTGGAAATGGTATGCTTTGTAAAGAGAACTTGGGACCTTGGCCTGATGTGGCTCAGTTGTTTGAAGCATCATTCTATACAACAAAAGGTTGCGGGTTCTTTTCCCAGTTAGGGCACATACCTAGGTTGTAGGTTTGGGTTTGATTCCCTATTAGGGCACGTACAGGAAGCAACAGATTGATGTGGCATTAATGTTTTTTTTCTCTCCCTCCCTCCCTGTCTAAAATCAATGAGAGACATATCCTTGGTAAATGTTAATTTTTTTTAAAAGAGGACTTAGGATTCTGGCTTAGGGCTCAGTTGGTTGGAGCATCATTGTGTACACCAACAGGTTGCAGGTTCAATTCCTGGTTGAGGCACACACCTGGTTTGGGGGTTTGATTTCCATTTAGGGTGCATACAGGAGGCAATCAATTGATGTTTTCTTTCACATTGATGTTTCTCTTTTTTACTATCTCCCTTTCTCTCTTTCTAAAAATCAATAAAACATGTCCTCAAGTGAGGATTAAAAATTAAAGAAAGAAAGAGAGAAAGAAAGAAATAGGTCTTAGGGAGTCTTTTCTAAACTGTAATAAAAGGGAATATAAACTTAAAGGGTGGAAATTTCAGATACTGTGCCAGGCAATGTCTGTCATGAGGATGGAGCATAGTGGCTGTATATGTGCCATGCTATTTGCCTTTCCTGGACTAGAAACTCTTGAGGTCTTCCTAAATCTATAATTTCATGAAACAGTGGCTGGACTAAGCATAAGTTCTTTATCTCACACATCCTGCTATGACCTCATGAAGAAATACAAATAGTCAAGGCTTGGTTTCCCATTGAGAATAACAAGAGGCTACAGATTCATGTATGAAATCATTAGGCATTTTTAAAAAATATATTTTATCGATTTTTCACAGAGAGGAAGAGAGAGGGACAGAGAGTTAGAAACATCGATCAGCTGCCTCCTGCACACTCCCCACTGAGGATGTGCCTGCAACCAAGGTATATGCCCTTGACCAGAATCAAACCCGGGACCCTTGATTCCGCAGGCCAACACTTTATCCACTGAGCCAAACCGGTTAGGGCAATGATATAAAGTTAAGTGCTATATTTTTTAAAAATCGTTTTTAAATTTTTCAATAACAGTTGACATACAATATTAATATTTGTTCAGGTATACACTCTAGTGATTATACATTATACAATTCATTAAGTAGCCATTCCAAAAAATCTCTTTCCCTTCTGATAACATACATAACTATTAGAATATGTGACAATATTCCCTATGCTGTACTTTACAACCCCATGACTACACTATAACTACTAATTTGTATACCCCTTCACCTTTTTCACCCACGCCCCAAACCCTCTCCCATCTAACAACCATCAAATCTCTGTATCTATGAGTCTGCTTCTATTCTGCTTGGTTTTTAGATTTAATTGTTGATGGATCTTCATTTATTGCCATTTTGTTGTCCTATTTATTCTTCTTCTTCTTGTTCTTCAAGAAGACCCTTTAACATTTCATATAATACTGGTTTGATGGATGACGAACTCCTTCAGCTTTTTCTTTTCTGGGAGGATTTTAATCTGACTTCCAACGATAGCTTTGCTGGGTAGAGTAATCTTGGTTGTAGTCTTTGCTTTTCATTGCTTGATTATTCCTTGTCACTCCCTTCTGGCTTGCAAAGTTTCTGTTGAGAAATCAGCTGACAGTCTTGGTGATCCCTTGTAGTTAAGTACTTTTCCCTTGCTGCTTTTAAGATTTTTTCTTTGTGTTTAAACCTTTAGCATTTTATTTATGACTAGAAACCTGGTACATGAATTCGTACAACAGTGGGGTCCCTTAGCCTGGCCTGTGGGATTGGGCCGAAACCAGCTCTCCAACATCCCCCAAGGGGTCCCAAATTACAAGAGGGCACAGGCCAGGCTGAAGTATCCCACTGGTGCACAATCAGGGCCAGGGAGGGATGCAGGAGGTTGGCCAGCAGGGAAGAACTGTGGGAGGGCTCCAGGGCATGTCCAGCCCATCTTGCTCAGTCCTTATCAGCTGGGCCCCAGCAGCAAGCTAACCTACCAGTTGGAGTGTCTCTGCCCCTGGTGGTCAGTGCACATCATAGCGAGTGGTTGAGCAGCCTTAGCGTATCATTAGCATATTAAGCTTTGATTGGTTGAATAGCCAACGGGTCAACCAGACACTTAGCTTATTAAGCCTTTATTATATAGAATGTGTCTTTGTGTGGTCCTCTTTGGATTTATCTTGTTTGAGACTCTCTGAGTTACTTAGACTTGTATGCCTATCTCTTTTACCAGGTAAGGGCAGTTTCCTGTCATTATTTTTTTCAAATAGGTTTTCAATTTCTTTCTCCCTCTCTGTTCCTTCTGGCACCCCTATCATACAAATGTTGGTATGTTTGAAGTTATCCCAGAGATGTCTTACATTGTCTTCATATTTTTGTATTCTTTTTTCTTTTTGCTCTTCTGATTGGGTGGTTTTGTGTCCTCATATTCCAAATCACTGATTCAATTCTCAGATCTTCCAGTCTATTGTTGATTCCCTGTACATTATTCTTTATTTCAGTTAGTGTATTCTTCATTTCTGACTGGTCATTTTTTTGTTGCTGATATTTTCATTAATATCCTTGAACATCCTTATCATTATTGTGTTGAACTCTGTGTCTAGTAGTTTGCTTGCTTCCAATTCATTTAATTCTTTTTCTGGAGATTTTTCTTGTTCCTTTATTTGTGATGTTTGTCTCCACATTTTGGCTGCTTCCCTGTGTTTTTTGTTTGTTTCTTGTTTTTGTTGTTCTTTGTTTGTTTGTTTTTTTTCTCTAAGTATTAGGTAGAGTTACTATGTCTCCCAGACTTAGTAGAATTACTTTGTATAGTAGGTGTCCTGTAGGGCCCAGTGGCTCAGTCTCTCCAGTCACCTGAACTGGGCATTCTAGGTGTGCCCATGTGTGGGCTCTGTGCACTATCTTCTTGTAGTTGAGCTTGATTGCTGTTGGTATCACTCGGAGGGACTGACCTCCAGGCCAATGAGGTCTGAGAACAAGCTGCAGCAACAGTAGAAAAGCTGCTTTGCAAGAGACATCCCTATGGAGCAGAACTTGTTTAATTGGGACTTTGGTGCTCACTGAGTTCATCCCTTGAGTGTGTCACTTGTGGAGGTGGTAGGGTTATAATATGGCATGGTCTGAAGCTGACCACCAAGTGGATTGGCTCTGGGGCCTCCTGAGAGGTGCAAGATCATCTACTGTCTGTACCCTGCCTGGGGGCCACTTTGCAGGAACTACAGTCATATTAACACATTATTTTTTTGTTTTGATTTGATTTAAAAAATAGCCACCTTAATAGATGTGGAGAGGCTTATATTTTATTATTTTTTTAATTTAAAATTTTCATTGTATGAAGTATTACATAAGTCTCCTTCTCCCCCCCCCCCCCCCCCCCCCCCCCCCCCCCCCCCTCCCCCCCCCCCCCCCCCCCCCCCCCCCCGCCATTGACCTCTCCTTGGCCGCCCACACCCAACACATGCCCTCTCCCTCCTCTCCGGGTCTGTGTCCATTGGTTATGCTCATCCTCATGCATACAAGTCCTTTGATTAATCTCTTACCCCCTCACCTCCTGCCTTCCCTCATTGGTTGGACAGTCTCTTCAATGCTTCTATGACTCTGGTTCTATGTTTGTTCATCAGTTTATGTTGTGCATTATATTCCACAAATGAGTGAGATCATGTGATATTTATCTTTCTCTGGAGGGTTGTGTTTTAGTGACCATTTATTTAGGAATAGTAATTGGGATCTTGGACCCACAGCAGGCTCAAAACCACTTAGACAATCAGCATTCTTAAATGGCTAATTCTTCATTAGATGGCAGAACTATGAGTAAATCTACCTACTGGCATATAGATATGTCAAGGAAAGTTGTCTATTTCAACTTGGACTCATGTTGAAAAAAAGTTTGACAAGGTACCAAAATCCTGAAGCTAAGAAATTAATTAAAGTTAAAAAGGTTACCTTTCTGCAGGACTATACCCTTCATCAAAGACCACTGATAATTTCCACAGATAAAACTCAGTGGAACATAAACTCAAATCCCAATTTTGAGTCAGAACTTAAACATGTAATGGTATAATCCTCCATGAGAAGTCAACTAACCAAATAAGAAACTTCATTTGATACTTCAAGATATGCAGAAAATACAGTTTCCAGATAGAGGTTATAAAATCAGTATGATTGAAATAATGAAGAACTTAAAGAGGAATTAAAGAAAGGAACAAGGCCCCTGGGAGAAAAAAGGCTGAGGTGATAAAAGCTAAAATTTTTATAAATAAAAAATATAGTCATTGAAATTAGAAACTCAATTGACAGATTAATCACTCAAACAAAGCCAAAGAGAAATTTAATGCATGAAAAATATATGTGATGAAATTATCTAGACCATAAGAATAGAAAGCACACACATGAAAACTATAATAGAGTAATGGAAGAATGGAATGTTTGGATACTTTCCTGCTGATAACAATTATAACTTTTTGGGGAAAATGAACAAACAACTGACAGATGAATAAAAGCTGGCAGAAACTGGTGAGGATTTGATCCTTACTAAGTGAGATCCACATTTGTATATGTGGGTTTTTTGTTTTTTCTCCTAAAGGTACTTCTAGGTCCATTAGGGTATGGCAGAGAGAGCTGAAGCAGAAAGTGGCTGTCTTATCAGATTGTGGAATCAGAAGATGCAGTTTGGGACTGCCAGTGAGACCTAAAATTGGGATGTGGGGAGTAGAGAGGTAGGAAATTCCAGATAGGGCAGATCCAAAATTTGTGTAGACACTATATTCAAATCACTGTCTGGGATTCCATGATGCTCAGGGAGAAACAACAGCCAGAAAGCTGTAAGAGCAACAATTGCCTGTTACAGACTTACCCTCTTATTCATGGTTTCTCTTCACACGGTTTCAGTAAATCCTGGTCATCCATACAAAAATATTAAATGAAAAATTCCAGGAATAAACAATTTGTAAGTTTTAAATTGTGCACCATTCAGAGTGGCATGATAAAATATTGCACCATCCTCCTGTCTCAAGCCTTGGACATGACTCATCCCTTGGTTAAGTATTTTCCCCAAGTAAATGGAAAAATTGCAATAGAACAACTCTAACAAAGCCTAAAATCAAGCCTTCTTAAATCAAGGTTATCTGTTAATAATTTAACTGCCTTCCAAAACAAAAACCAACACTTTCAGAGGAAAATAAATCCAGAATCTTTACAAAGTATCATCCACAACATTTACTATAAAATTAAAGCTTAGTAGTCATGAAAAGATACAGGAAAATGTGACACATAGTAAAGGGAAAAGTCAATCATAGAAAATGAGTCACAGACCAAATAGATGTTGAAAAAACAAGGATTTTAACATAATTATAATGTAATAATGTGTTTATAGGAAAACATGAGTATAATAGGTGAAGAGATTGGGAATTGTCAGGAGTGATATGCAAACAAAAAAATCAAATTTCAATCCAATAACTTGAAAAACACATCTGAAAAAAATTATTTCCTAGGATTGACAGTATATTAAATGTAAGATAAAGGAACAGTGATCATAAAGACAGATTAATTAAAAATTATCTAAGCTGAAAGAAAGGGCAAAAAAATATTTTTAAAAAACGATCAAAGCCTCACTGAGCTAGGGGAGTGTCTCGATAGGTAAGAAGAAGAGGAGAGCAAAGAAAGAAGAAAAGGAGAGAAAATGGGGCAGGAAAAAAATTGCAATTATATTAGTAGAAAATATTCTACATTTGGTTCAAAACAGCAACTCAGACATCCATGAAGCTCAGCAAACTCTGAGCAGGATAAATAAAAGCATGCCCAACCACATCAGAGTCAAACTGCTGAAAATCAAAGAATAAGAGAAAATCTTAACAAGGTTCAAAGAAAGAAGACATATAAGAAAAAATAATTTCACAAATGATAGCTACTTCGCAGAAGAAAAAACTGGGGCTAGAAGACATGGAACTACATCTTTAAAGTGATGAAAGGAAAACACTGATAACACAAAATTCTTTTCACAGCAAAAAATATTCTTAAAATGCAAGTTAAATAAAGATATTTTTTAGTTATTCAAAAGCTGAAAGAATTTATTGCCAGCAGACCCACATTATAAGAAATTTTCAAAGATGCTCTTTAGGCTGGGGAAGATTAATAGCAGATGGAAATTCAGAGCCAACAGGAGGAAAAAAAAAACAACTCAAAACAAAACACATTAATAGTGGTAAATATTTAAGAAAATATCAAAGAAATATATTATTTGGTCAAATTTAACACCTGTCCTTCAAAACACCACCATTAGGGAAATAAAAATAGGTCACAGAATGGCAGAAAGTGTTTGCCCTGTTGCCTCAGTTCTCACTGCCATCACTCTGCAGGAATTGTTTCAAGCTGAGTTTCAAGGGAACAAACAAGAAGAAAAACAATGTGAGATTTTGTCTCAGGAGCTCCCTTACCTACTCTTTAACTGAGGGCTAAGGGGTGTCCCACTTTTTGGTATCAGGTTGTCTTGTGTCCAGGCAGGGGACACAAAGTACTTTGAATTCTGACCTTCTTTCCCATTTAACCTACTACTTTTCAGAGCCCTCAAATATCTCATTCAGGTTTTAGAGCTGCATTCAGTGAGAGAGACAGGGTAGATGGAGTGTGCTTAGCCGTGTTTCGGGAATCAAAACCCATGGATTAAGTTTTGAGCATGTTAAGATGAGTACTTGTGGGACATCCATGTAGTATAGGGGCATCCACTCACAGGACTGGAGGAGAGTAGTCAGGAAGAGGATGTAGAATAAAAGGAATGGATTGAGAATGGAACCCTGGGGATCATCAACATTGCATGATGGGCACAGGAAGAGGAGCCAAAGCAAAGGAGTCAGACAGGTCAGAGGAAAACCAGGATGCTGGTGTCAAGTCTCCACCCAGGTGTCTCCTGAACTGACCGTGCGTTACCAGTGGTCCTCCGGGTGTTTCCAGAGTTTGCCTAGCCTCCACCTGTGTCAGAAACATCTGGGAAGGGTGGGTGTTAAACATGTTGATTTTCCGGCCATACTCCAAACCTATTTAATTAGAATAAGTGGTGGGGCCTGCCTGCCTGAGTTTTTAAACTAGCTTTCCAGAGATTCCTTATGAGCAGTTAGAGAAGCACTGTCCTAGGTCTAAAGAGCAAAACTCCTGAGACTGCCACCAGCATCAAGAGCAGGCGCTGATCAAGGGAAAGGGCAAGAGAAAAGGAGAGGGGAGAGATAAAAGAGGAAAAAGAAATTTCCAAAGTTTGGTAAGTGATGTGGGAGAAGGAAGAAAGAGACCTTTATTCTCGTTATTCCAGTCCCAAGGTAGACACTCTTTGAGGCATAATATCTGGTTCATCTTGAGAATTTTGTGTTTGAAGTCCATTAATAGCCAGGCACCACCCAGCAAGGCCAACTGAAAGAACAAGGAGTTGGGGAGCAGGAGTGTAGCCAGGTAGCTGTAGAGAATATGATGATGAACAGGACACAGGTAATGAGCAATTTGGCTGACATTGTCCTTCTTAGTAATGCAGTCTTGTTACTTTTACATGACTCAATCTGCATGGGTTAATTGGCCCATTTTATACCAAATCCAGTAGTTGTGTTTTATGCTGTGCTGCTCTAGCCACACAACACCTGTTTGAATAGGAGAATGAAAATTGCCGAGATACAAAGTTTCAATTCCCCCTTCTTGTCTCTCCACTACATAGTAAATTTAAGAAATCTAAAGAAAAAGCACTTGACCCTTTTGCACCTCCTACTAATCAAAGCAATGCCAAATTTTCTTGGCCTTCACTTGACTTATTCTCAACCTTGATTCCTTTCTGTGAGCATCTCAACAATAGTGATCATGTCTTCTTTGTCTCTCTATTCCTATCTCCCAGCACAGTGCCAGACACACACCAGCACTTGTTTGTAAAATTTACTAATTTAACTTTGAGTCTAGCATTCTTTCTAATACTTTCTACATTTTTTGTACCTTCCAGATTTCTCCTATTCTCCATCCCTTTCTTTTATTTTCTTCTTCCCCCTTTTTGTTCTCCTCTTGTCTCTCATTTCTCATCTTTCTCTCTCCTCCTCTTTTCTGGACTCTTCAAGTTTCTCTTTCTGCACCCTAGGTCCTCCATGTGGAATTATTAATGTGAGAATGCACTGCTATTTAAATAAAGGAATATAAGCTATTATTCATTTTCTATTAATCCCTCATCTTTAGTGAATCTTAGTTTTGAGTGAAAAACTTCTCTACAATATACCAACAATGAACTATCAAAAAGAGAACTAAAAAAAATCATACTTACAATTGAATAAAGGATACCCAGAAATAAATTTAACCAAGGAGGTCATCGATCTCTACTTGGAAACTTAAAACACATTTAGAAGAAAGCAATGATAAGACACGAACAAGATACAAGTAAATGGAAACATACTGTGCTCATGGATAGAAAAAATTAACATCATTAAAATGTTCATACTACCCAAAGCAATCTGTAGTTTCAACACAATTCTTATCAAATACCAATTGCGTTTTTCACAGAACTAGAATAAATAATTCAGATGTTTACTATAGTATATGGAATTCCAAAGACACTGAATAACAACAACAATCTTGAGAAAGAGGAACAAAGTTGGAGGTATCACACTACTTGAGATCAAACTATACTACAAAGTTACAGTAATCAAAACAATATGGATAAAAAAGCTCTGGTACATTTATACAATGACATGCAACGTGGCTGTAAAAAAGAATGAAATTCTACCTTTTGTGACAGCATGCGTGGACCTGAAGATTATTATGCTAAGTGAAATAAGCCAGTCAGAGAAGGACTAATACCACAGATCTCACTTATATGTAGAATCTAATGAACAAAATAAACTGACAAACTAAATAGAAACAGAGGTATGGATACATGGAAACAGACTGACAGCTGTAGAGGAGTAGGTGAGGGGAGAATTGGATGAAAGTGAAGGGACCAGCCAAAGAACATATATGCAAAACCAATACACACAGACAGCAGTGTGTTGATGGCCAGAGGGAAGGGAATATGGGGACTGGGTAGAGGTGGACAAGGGGGCGCGGGTATAGGACATCTGTAATAGTGTCAACACTAAATATAAACTAAAAAAATCCCAACATGGTAATGGCATAAAAACAGATACACAGATCAATGGAACAGAATAGAAAGCCCAGAAATAAACCCACACATATCTATGATGAAGGAGGCAAGAATATACAACGGGTAAAAATAGTCTATTCAATAAACGGTGCAGGGAAAATTAGACCGATACATGCAAAAAATGAAACTAGACCACCTTCTTACACCATATACAAGAATAAACTCAAAATGAATTAAAGATTTAAATGTAAGACTCAAAACCATAAAACTCCTAGAAGAAAACATGGGCATTAAACTTTCTGACATTGCTTTTGGTAATGTTTTTTTCTGATATATCTCCTCAGGCAAGGGAAACAAAAGAAAAAATAAACAAATAGGACTACATCAAACTAGATTTTTTGATCAATAATAATAAACCAAATCATCAACACAATGAAAAGTTAACCTACTGAATGGGAGAAAATATTCCCCAATGATACATCTGATAAAGTATTAATATCTAAAATTTATAATGAACTCATACAAATCAACAACAAAAAATCCCAGACAATCCAATTAAATATAGTCAAGGACCTGAATAGAGACTTTTCCAAAGAGGATATACAAATGGCCAGTAGGCATATGAAAAAACACTTAATTTCAGCAATCATCAGATAAATGCAAATTAAAACCACCATGAGATATCACTGCACACCTGTCAGAATGGCTATCATCAATAAGTCAACAAACAACAAATATTGGTGATGATGTGGAGAAAAGGAACCCCCCTCATGTACAGGTATAAGGTGGTACCTCATTGTTGTTTTAATTTGGGTCTTTCTGATAATTATTGACTTTGTGGTTGTTTTTTTATTGGACTCTTGGCCATTTGTATGTCCTCTTTAGAGAAATATCTATTCAGGTTGTCTGCCCATTTAAAAAATATATACTTTTATTGATTTTTTATAGAGAGGAAGGGTGAGAGATATAGAAACACCAATGACAGAGAAACATTGATGGGCTGCCTCCTGCATGCCCCCTACTGGGGATTGAGCTCACAATCTGGACATGTTCCCTGACTGGGGATTGAATCATTGGTTACCTCCTGGTTCATGGGTTGACACTCAACCACAGAGCCACCAGCGGATATCTGCCCATTTTTTAATTGGATTGTTTGTCTTTCTTTTGTTGAGTTGTATGAGTGTTACAGGATTACAGGGCAGAAGGAATAAGGAAACTGAGGCAGGAAAGTTAAAACAAGGCCAAATAGCTTGTGACTAACAAACCATTATTTTTCCCAGCCAAGTTCATGAGAGCAAATGGTTAAAAAACCTCCCTAATGAGAGAATGCAGAAAGGGAAGGGAGGTTTACTGCCCAAGCAGAGAATCCAGAAGCCTCAAGGTTTAGCAAGATAAAGTTTCCAAGTGTTTCTCATTTATATGAGAAGACAAGGATCAAGGTTGGGGACAACCCTCTCCCACTGACTCAGGGGGTTTTCCTTTCTGGTGTTGGTGAGAGGTGCCTATAACATGAGTACCTTATATATTTTGGAAATTAATCCATTATCAGCTATATCATTGGTCCTTTTCATTTTGATGCTGGTTTAATTTTGCTATGTGAGATGTCTATTATTGCCTATGTTTTCTTCTAGGATTTAATGGTTTTACAATTTACATTTAAGTATTTTATCCATTTTGAGTTTATTCTTGTATACGGTGTAATTTGGTGATCTAGTTACATTTTTTTTTGCTTGTACCAGTACAATTATCCCAACACCATTTATTGAAGACTGTCTTTATTCCATTATATGCTTTTGCCTCCTTTCTGACTGAAAATTCTTGCTTTCCCCAAAGAAACTTTCCTTTTGAGTCTCATCTACTGAGAGCATTGTTCATTGTCTTCCTCCATCTTCACATGCATAAGTTCCGATGCAGGTCCTCACCACACGTACATGAATGACTGCAGTAGCCTTCTGATGTGTCTCCCTGCATTAACCAGCTTTTACATCAGCAGTGCACACTAGACTGGTTTTTCTTAAATTAAAATTTAATCATGTTATTTCTCTACTTAACATCTTTTAGTGCCACCCAATCACCTTTAGGACTGAACCCAGACTCAGTATGGTAATAGCTTGGCCCCAGCCATCCCACCGTCGCAGCAGTGCTGAACTGCAGCTTCCTCTCGTGCACTCATGTATCTTTATATATCCCCATCCTTCTACCTACAACAGTATTCTCTCATACTCTACCCGGATTGTCAGGAAGACGCCTCCTCACCTCTCTGGCTTTGTTTCCTTTCCTACTGGCCCAGGCAGATGTAGGACTTTCACTCCCATGCTCTCACTGCATGTGGTTTTGCTGGTTTGCAGATATCTCTTCCCCCACTAGTGTGAGACACAATGTGGGAGGGACTTTGCCTTTCCACCTTTGATTCTATTGCTATCCTCAATATCCTTTCCTGTATGTGGATATTTCCAAGGGCAAGGAGAACTTCTTGTAATGATGGGGAGGCAATGATGCCTTTTTAGTTTTTTAGCACCATGAAGGACAAAGGATTAAGCAAGTGTGTTTTTGTTGTTTGTTTTAGTGAGTGATGGGGAGGGGACCATTCTTAAATCACCTTGGTAGCATCAGCCCTCTTTATTCTCCACCTTCCAGAGGCAAACACCTTCTCTCTTCCCATTTAAGATTTTAATACTCACAAAGGTTTATGAAAACAAATGAAAGTTTCCATTAAGTTGAAAGGTATTTGAATGGCATGAAATATACATTTGTATATTTTAGGAGTCAAAAAAATGTAAAGTCCAAATAAGTGATATAGCAGCAGGATAGGTTCTGACATGAGTTCTGCCCTATTCCATGATGACTATAGGGATATGCACCATGTAGATTTTGGGACCAGAAGTCTATTTTTAAATTAAAATGCTCCAGTTGCATGCCTAAACTCATATAGTAAGCATCCTGGCTAAAATCTTCAGCTATGACACAGCCTCAGAAAGTAACTCCCCAAATACCTGTTATTATACAGGTCTGGGAAGACATAGAACTAAATATAGAAATCTTTTAGAGAGTCAAAATTGAATCATCAATATTTTACATGAATCTATCTCTACTATTTGTTATTTACTTCTGGGTAGACTGGTTTCCTTTGTCCTTTCTTTCCTTGTGAAGGTGACCTTGGAAGCATGTGATCCAGCTAATGTAGATACCAGATGGAAGAGGGCTATGTGAATTGCACTTGACCCACTTGAAGGAGAAATAAACCTGTATTGTGTTGTGAGAGACTATGAAAGAATTTTCCACTGTGTCTCTCATAGCTGTGTCTACCCCTTCTTACACATAAGACTGTTCCTCTTCCCTTGTCATGATAAAATTTAAATTGCTCACACACGGCTGCTGATCCACAGAAACAATTCCTCTTATTTCTGAAAACTTTGCTAGATTGACCCATTCCTGAAATTGACTGAACTTCAGCACATCCACTCTTAGTAAACTTACAAAAAATTCTGCCCTCCTTTTCCAAGTTAGAAATTCCATTTTAGAACTTCTCTGCCTGAAATTTTAAAATAAAGACTACTGCTAATGGTGCTCTGGTTGACCTTTTTGCAGTGTCAAACTATCACAACTTCACGTTTTATTTGTTATCATAGCATAAACTAGTCTATACTGACTAACATATTTACTAAATTTGTAAATAATATTGGCACACTTTATTGGAACATTTAAAATCTTATTTGATTATATTTATAGAAAGTTAGGGCCAGGTGAACAAAATTAGTGCATGGGGTGGGTGGTGAGTCCCCTCAGCCTGACATGCACTCTCTGTCATGTTCCTGGAACCCAGCTGCTCTGAGCCTAGGCACAGGCCTACAGGCTCGGGGTGGCCTGGCTCCTGAGGACGCCTGTCCTGGAGACAAAGGCCTTTTAGTGCTGGCACCCACACCCGCACTCCAGTGGGGCTGGAGCTTCCCCAGCGTTGCCATGGAAACCCAGGAAAAGTACCTGCTCTGCCCAGCTCTCCAGTGCCTGTGTATGCAAATTAACCGGCCATCTTTGTCAGGTTAATTTGCATACTCACTCTGATTGGCTGGTGAGCATAGTGGAGGGATGATTAATTTACATGTTTCTCTTTTATTATATAGGATATTTAAGTGCATGGGAAGATTTGTCATTAAACAAATGAATACATATGTAAAAATACATGCATTCATAAATAAATTCAAAATATTCAAAGATGTTTAATCCTATATAATAAAGAGGTAATATGTAAATTAACTCTCATACCCTCACAAGATGGCTGCTTACGACCAGGGCAGTAGGGGGGTTAGTGAGGGATGACCAAATGACTGATCAAACAGGCTGTGTGGGGTGACCAGGCTGGTGGGGGGGCAGTTGAGGACAACTAGGCCAATAGAGGGGGCAGTTGGAGATGGCCAGGCTGGTGTGGGGGCAGTTAGTGGTGACCAGTTGGGAGTGACAAGGCCAGCAGTGGGGGCAGTTGGGGGTGATTAGGCCAGTGGAGGGGGCAGTCAGGGGCAACTAGGCTGGTGGGGGGGCAGTTTGGGGTGACTAGGCTAGTGAGGGGGGAAGTTGGGGGCACCAGGCTGGCAGGTGGGGCAGTAAGGAGTGACCAGGCTGGCAGGGGAGGGGGCAATTAGGAGCAACCAGGCCAGCACGGAGTGGGCAGTTGGGGGCCACCAGGCCAGCAGGGGAGGCAGTTAAGGGTGATCAGGCCAGCATGCAGAGGTAGTGAGGGGCAATCAGGCCAGTGTAGGGGGGGAAGTTAGGGGCGACCAGGCAGGCAGGCAG
The DNA here is from genome assembly GCA_004026665.1 of Murina feae. Classification (NCBI taxonomy): domain Eukaryota; kingdom Metazoa; phylum Chordata; class Mammalia; order Chiroptera; family Vespertilionidae; genus Murina; species Murina feae. The sequence goes on along the minus strand of PVJC01000804.1, from coordinate 73,877 downwards.
GTGAGTGATTAGGAGCCAGTGGTCCAGGATTGTGAGTCAGAAATTCCTCAAGGGGTCCCAGATTGGAGAGGTTGCAGGCTGGGCTTGAGGGGTACCCTGCGCCCATGCACGAATTTTGTACACTGGGCCTCTAGTTAATTATAAAATGAGACCAAATTATTTAAGAGACTTTTAATAGTGATTGCTAAAATTTGCAAGACTTATAAATAAAATAATGTGATTTACATAATGGAGTAAAAAAATTCAAGGGTGAATTGCATTTTTAATACAATTTTAATAAATCCAAGACTACTTTTTATAAACCATTCAAAACCCTGAAAGGTCTTTTCTGTGCATAAAGTCTACTCTCAAGGATATGTAGAAGCCTTCATATTTGGCAATTTGCTGTGTGACCTCGTGGAGTTGACACTGACCAATGATTCACACTGGAGTCACTGCTTAAGGGATAATGAGATCTCAGAGCAAAGGGCTCCAAAGGACAAAAGGCAGAATAAAGAGAGAATAGAGGGAAGAGAGAATCTTCGGGAGTAGAGAGTGGAGAGAAGCTCTTGCTGTGGAGAGGCAGCCTGAGAAGTGTGAATGAAAATTAGGGACAAGATAGATAAGTCAGAGAATTCCTGTGAATTTGATATTTTGAACTAAAGCAGCGGTTCTCAACCTGTTGGTCGAGACCTCTTTGGGGGTCGAATAACCCTTTCACAGAGGTCGCCTAAATATATCCTGCATATCAGATATTTATATTACGATTCATAACAGTAGCAAAATTAGTTATGAAGTAGCAATGAAAATAATTTTATGGTTGGGAGTCACCATAACATGAGGAGCTATATTAAAGGGTCGCTGCATTAGGAAGGTTGAGAACCACTGAACTAAAGGAAGAGTTCAGTGTAAAGAAAGAGGTAAGCCACTTTTCTCTCTCTTATTCCCTTCCTGATGCTGATGTTTCTTTGTGAGAAAATGGATCTAAGGGAGTGACACCTGAGACCAATGGACTGACTGAGTAGTAAGACTGTTTTCATTACTCTCTGGTCTAATCTGACCTGTTCATGACAAATGCTAAATAAGTAATAAACCCTTACATGTGTGTGGCACTTTACAATGTACAGAGTGCTTTATAAAATCCCCAAAACTCATACATTTAACTTCCACTATGGACCTCTGAAGTCCTTATTTCTGTCACACATTTTATTTCATTCCAAGTCTGCACATATAGAACCACAATCTCTTATACTTCTAAAGCTTTGAGATAACTGTGAGATCACTGGGTTCAAACCATTCTTTTAACAGATGAAGAGATTCAGACTCCTAACAGTTAAATAATTTTACCAAAGCCATAGCGCTAGTTAGAATAGTCAATCAGGCATTTTGTTTGTTTGGTGGGTTGTTTTTTACTTCCTAATAACACTAACCTCAGTTAAAAGATTGGCTTTTAATGGAAGATATATATTTGGGGGAAAGTGAGGAAGAAGAGGAAGGGGTATAGAGAATAAATTTCCTTTGGTCTGAAAGCATGTGTTTGCAAGTTCCTTAATACAAAACATTCCAAAGGAACTCAAATTTGCTTTCGGTAGCTATTAATGCATGAGTCTCAGTGCCCTAGTACAAGACATTCCCCTTCATGGATTACACATTATGATATTCAGAAATAAGGCCTGTGGTAGGTAGCCTTGGTTTCCAGTTATCCCTGTCTACTGTGTAATTTCCTCTGAGTGTGGGCTGGACTTAGTGACTCACTTCCAAAGAATAGAAGAAAAGGAGTATTGCTTCTGAGATTAACTTATAAATATTGTGACTTTTGTCTTGAGTTCTCTCTCTCTCTCTCTCTCTCTCTCTTCTCTCTTTCTCTCTCTCTCTTCTCTCTCTCTCTCTCTCTCTTCTCTCTTTCTCTCTCTCTTCTCTCTCTCTCTCTCTCTCTCTCTCTCTCTCTCTCTTCTCTCTCTCTCTCTCTTCTCTCTCTCTCTCTCTCTCTCTCTCTCTCTCTCTCTCTCTCTCTCATCACTCACTCTGGAGAGAGCTAGCTGCCATGTTTTTAGTTAGTCCTATGGAGAGGTTCATGTGGCAGTGATCCTCTCCACAGGGATAACTAAAAATATGGCAGCAGAAAGGAGGCCTTCAGCTAATATCCACTAGGGACAGGAGGCCCTTAGTCCAAAGACCACAAATAATTGAGGCCCAACAACAACAATGTAAGTTGGCTCGGAGCTAGACCCTCCCCATAGGAGTCTGCAGATGAGACCACAGCCTCATTTCATAAAAGCAGCTTCATGCAATCTCATGAGCCAGAGGCTTCTGGTTAGTGGTTCCCAGAGTCCTGACTCAGAGAAACTGTGACATAATAAATGTTTGCTGTTTTAAACTGCCAAGTGTTGGGCAGTAGTAGTTAACTAATACAAGAGTGAAATAAGGACAAAAGAAATCTTAGTTAATTGATTATTTTCTCACTTTGATCAGTATTTATCACAGTCTTGAAGACAGACCTTGAAATGCTTTTAACTTTTCTTCAGCACTGCTAGCAGTAAGCTTGCAAATCACACAATTGAAAAAAGAATCCATTTATCTACTTGTATTTGTTAGTCACTGCACATCATGGTTAAAAAGACATCTTAGCAATGAAGAAAAACATTGGGGACCAAGTCAGTTATACAAGTTCAGCAAATTACTATATTTGGGTGCAAGATCTAGAGATCTTTTCAAGACATGGTGGAATTGGTATTTTACGTGTGAATTGTCATCTGGGCCAGAGAGCTTCTTTTCTTTCTAGATGTCCCTCCCCAATAGCTGGTCCTAAAAGGTGCTCACGGAGCTCCTACACTTTTGCTAACATCACATTGCTTTATTTGCAGAGTTGGAGATATGCCACAAAATATATAAAAATTCCCATTTTATAATTCTGCCTACAAAGAGAAATATTCCCATATTCACCCAGCCTGTAGTCAAGTTCCACTAGAAAGACGAAAGTTTGGAGGACAATCAAAGTTGTTTGCAGAACAAAAATGCACACTGCAAGCCAGGAGAAGCAGACTTGACCTGAAAATGTGAGATCTTGAGTTTAGAAAATAAAGTTCTGGGGACTTTAGTAGGTGGGGAAATTCTAAGATGCCATGTAGCCACAATGAAAGGGAGTTCTAAGCATTTTGGATGTCTATAAAAAAACCAGAATGAAAGATTAGGGGAGAGTCATGATCAGTAGAGATTTATTACATTTAAGGCCCTCATGACTAAAGCACAGCTTGTTTATATCTGGGTGCTGAGTTGGAAGCCCAGCTAGTTCCTCCACCTGCACATTTTTGTTGCTAATTTCTTTTAAGAAAAACATTTACCGGTAGATGACCTGCTTAAAGAAAGAGATTACTACAGCTTCACGGAGCGTCTGCAGTCAGCATATTGAGGAATTCCTCAGTATCTCTTCTGTTCCCCCTTATTCTTTCCTTTCTTTTCCTCTTGTTTCTGCCTTTTCTTCTTCCTATTGCTAACAGCTTGGGTGTTGCATTCAAGAACAAGATGTTATTGTCACAAGGTAGTTGTATTTACTTGCTGGGATTCATAGCCAATGCTCTCTCTCGGCTCCCTCCTTCTCCTCGCAGGGCGGCTTAGGCATGGCTTCCACACACTATTTGGTGAATTACAGGTTCATTTCTTCTTTGCAGTTAGCTACACTTACCTAGTTGGATCCCTGTCAAACTCATCCTGTTTACAGCTACAACTGAAAAATACTGTGCTACATTTAACATTTAGCAAGAATACCATTTGGTAAGAACTGCCCAGACCTTAAGAACCTTGTTTTATCTTACATTCATTTTTTTTTAATCTCCTCTCCATTTCCTCTTCAAAAACATTACTAGTCTCTTGCACCAGCTTCCCTCTGTGCTATGGTGAAGCAAACACCCCCTCCCCCGCAAAGATGGGGGTTTAGACCTGAGGAAGGACTGTCACAAGAGGACACTGCATATTTTGTGAATCTTTATTGTCTTTAGTTGCACTTCTAAAAGCCATGTTTATGTTATACTATTTTTTTTTTAATTTAGTGACTCATTAATTCTAGACATGGACTTTTCAAAATTTATTTTTCTCTCTAATGGAGTCAAACCAATAGACTCATGTCCTTCGCCATCAAGGAAGAGAACATTTATATTTTCCCAAAGTCTAACTCACTAATGACCCAGTGTGGCTTTTAAATAGAAGTGCTATTGGGGTCCTGTTGTGCGAAGGAAGCATTCAAGACCCCTGCCCTAGCCAGCTGTGAAACCGAATTGATTTCTGAAAAAAAATGAAAATAAAAATAAAAAGTTTAGGGAGACCATGTAAAAAGTAAAAGAAATAAATTAATCACACATGTGTAATCATTATTCATAAGAGCATTCTCTCTATTATTTCATAACACAGCTGTATACACACACACAAAAGAAAACAGCCCATTTTTCTTCTTATTGGACTCTTATTAATTTCTGTTTAATGAAACACAAATGTTCATGTGCTTCATTGTGAGGAGCATAGTCTCGTTGCGTGTTTGTTCAGCGCTGGTAGAGTGACTGTGCCCATGAAATACAAATGTCTGTAGGCCTTTGAAAGCCCCTTGACAGGGCCTCTTTTGAGCATGCCAGTTGCCATGGTCACCAGTGTGCTGATTTGCAAAGAAAATTGGAAGCCATGCTCATTATGTCTAAAACTACATTGGGGGATGAAGAGAGCAGGTTTGCTTGAGAGTTGGCAATTGGGGTTTGTTAGTCTCCCAGCCCACACACTTCCATCAAACAATGTCTCATTCAACGGTGTAAGTCAAGTTTAAAACTGCCATCTTTCCAGCTGCAACGGGGCCTGGGGAGTGTGAACAGAAAATCCTCACTCACAGAATCATCACAGCACAGGCTCTCAGGCTGATCTACTCCAATGAATAGCAAGGACAGTAGAGGTGGGACAGACGGGTGGTGGAGTTGGAAGCAAGGACACCTGAATTCTGTGGCCACATGGCACCAACTAAATGTATGACCTGTTCTTGTGACATTTGGGTTTTCTTCACCTACAAAATGAGGTGGGTGACAGAGAGCATCTCTAGGTTCCCTTTCATCCTCTAAATTCTGTGACTCGAGAACCCACTCTCAATGCTGATACACTCATATTACATGCGCAGGCATACATATGCAATTATTTAGTTATTCTTAATGTTTTCTTGGTTTGAGAGCATGAATGAAATGCCTCACATTTTCATATGAGGCATGTAAGTAATATCGACCCCTTCCAACCCATAAACAGAGAACATAGCTCTAGTAGTTTGAGAATTAATCTGAGGAAGCATCGGTTTGATCACCTATGACTACCTTAGCAACAATACTTGTCATCTACTTTGAAATAATACCTATAATACATTCTGGTTCTTATTTTATACTCTATGCTAGATGCTTTCACACCAGGAGAGGCTAGATAATTCTTCCAAAGTATTACAGCGGAATGGCAATGCTTCATTTTGGATATAGATTCTTTTGATGTCAAATTTATTGTCTTTCTATCTACTAAGACTGCCTTTTTTCTTCTTCCTGCCAATCTTCACTTAAAGGGCCCTGGAAATCAGGGTGGGGACAGAGAGGTTTACTATAAAGGGATAAATCCAGTGGAAAATTTGGTGGGCCCAAATAGAAGTTTCCTAGAAAAAGTGAAATTACACTGATTAAAGAGGTGCGTATATCTATGGGTGTGACTGAAAAGTGACTGAGATCTAGAGAGAAAGGACATATCAAAAGATTAATAATTTATGTCTCTGTTTTACTGAGCAAGCTAATTATTTAAATAAAATTACTGAATTTGGAAAGCTTGTATATTGCATCAGGAATGTAAATTTATCAACTAACATGCCTGATGGAGACTTATGCCACATTATAGCTGATTTGTAGGGAAAATAAAGTAAAGTTCAGTGAGGCCAGCAAAGCCACAGTGCCTCAACTAAACTGTGTGGCTGTTGCTTTTAGCATTTTGAGAGCTAATTATTTTTATTATAGGATTATTTAAGAATCAAATGAGATAATAAATATGAAATTGGGATGTAAAATGAAGTGCTTAACCAGTGTTAATTGCTATTAAATAAACAAATATTTATTTGTTTGTTTTAATAAATACTTATATAGTGTGCATGCCAGGCACTAGCGCAAGAGCTTGATTCTATTTATTGCTATTTTCTACATCATAAAGATAAGAAAACTGAAGTCCTCAGATCAATATTAACTTGATGGAGTATATTGCTCTATGACCTTTATATAGAGGCCTGTTATTAAACATTATAGAACACTAAATATATATTGGAGTTGGCTTTATTATGGTTTTCAAAATATTTTGTAAGTTGCAGTTTTATTCTCTCTGTAACATTTGCCTAGCTGTAATTACAATTAAAATTTTGGTTTCCTTTCTCTTATTCTAATTTTAATTCCCCTCAAATACGTCTACGTATTCTATTTCCTATTAGCTAGAACCAGGAAATCCACTGCTCTTCAGAGAGCACCAACCAGATGTTGATAAATATCTAGCTCTTGACAACAGCCATTCTACTTTCTGTCTCTATGAATTGACTCTCCAGGTACCTCCTATAAGTGGAATCATACCATATGTATCTTTTTGTGACTGGTTTATTTCACTTACAGTAATATCCTCAAAATTCATTCTTGTTATAGTATGTGTCAAGCTTTCTTTTTTTTTTTTAAGGCTGAATAATATTCCCTACTCCATTGCATGTATATGCCATATTTGTTTTTGTTTTTTCATTTATATATATTTATCTGTTGATAAACACTTGGGGTTTACCCTTCTACCTTCTACTCTAACATGTAAATAGACCAAATTGCAGAATAACAGAACAACCGAACAACTGGTCACTACGACATGTGCTGATGACCAGGGGTGCACGTGGAACATGGTAGGTATTGGCAGCAGGTGGTAGAGTGTGGAATCTGGCAGTCATCGGATATGGCTGGATGGCGGAGCAGGTGAGCAGGGAGCTAGACCAAGGTGGGGTGCCAGTTGCTGTCATCAGAGTGAGCCTCTGGTGGTTACTGAAAATTCTTTACTTCTAAGCTCCACACTCCCCATCAGCACTCACACCTGCTTCCAGCACAGGCTCTGCCCACACCTGCTGCCAGCACTGGAGCTGCTGCTTGCACTTGCTACTGGAGCCCAGTACTGGCCACAATTGCTCTATTGCTTGGGTGCTGACAATGGCTGTGAGCAGTGGCCATCAGCAGGTGTGAGTGGGGCCAGCACTGTCAGAGTGTGGGAGTAGTGGCAGTGGGAGCAGGGCTGTCAATAGACAGGGGACTCGGGACCATGGCAGGAGGGGTGGGGGCATGGAGGATGGGCCAAGACCTGTCCCTGTGCCCACCGCAGGCTTGTGTTCTTGTCAAGGTGCACAAATTTGTGCACTGGGTGCCTAGTCTAATATAATAAAAGAATAATATGCAAATTGACCATTACCCGAGACACCTAAGCCACGCCAACCAGAGCGGCTGTATGCAAATTAGCCCAGCCAAGATGGAGGCCAGCAGCCATGGAGCTAGAGCAAACCAGAGGCTTCTGTTGCAACTGCCTGCCTAGGCTGGCTGAGCCTCTGCTCACGGTCAGGCCCACCAGCCAATCAGAGCGGCTGTATGCAAATTAACCCAGCCAAGATGGAGGCTGGCAGGGTGGCTCTGCACTGGCATAGCTGTGCCAGGTGTGTCAGCTCAGTGGGGGAGGTCCAGCCTGGGGCCTCCTCAGGGCATCCAGGAGCACCCGTCCCGGGTTCACTGCCTGGCTCCACCATGGGGGCCTCTTTGGGGGCATGTGGGAGCACCCATCCAGGGTCTGCTACCTTCATCCGCCCCCTAGGGGTCTCCACAGGGTGTGCGGGAGCATCTGCTGCACAGTGTGGAGAATCCAAAGCCAGTCCGCTGCCCGGCTCTACCCCGGGTGTGTTTGCTCAGCAGCAGGGCCCCACCGAGGGATCCTGCACCAGCGTCCACCCCTGGCTCGCCACCCAGCTCTGTGCCAGGTGTGTCCCCTCAGCGGTGGGGGCCCATCAGGTATGTGTGATCGTGGGCCCTCTGGTGGGAAACGTCCAGGCCTGCACTCAACAGCCCTCCCACCCCTAAGTGCACAAACCCTGTAGGGGCTGTGGGCAGCCTGAAAATGGCCCTCAGCCTCTCACCCAGGCTGGCCAGGCATGCCAGCAGGTGGACATCCCCCCCGAGGTGTCCCAGACTGCAAGAGGGCACAAGCCGGGCTGAGGGACCTCCACCCCCCGAGTGCATACATTTTTGTGCACCGGGCCCCTAGTTGTTAATAATGCTGATAGGAACATAGGAGCTTTCAATTCTTTATATTTGGGTCCCTGCTTTCAATTCTTTTGGGTGTATACCTACGCAGAAGTGGAATTTCTGGAACATATGGTAATTCTATTCTTAGCTTTTTGAGGAATCTCTATACTGTTTTCCATAGCAACTGTACCACTTTACACTCTCACTAACAGTACACAAGGGTTCCAATTTTTCAGCATCTTTGTCAATGCTTGTTATTTTCTACTTTTGAAATGTAGGCGGTCTGTCTAATAGATGTGAACTGGTTTCTCACTGTGATTTTGATTTGCATTTCCCTAATGATTAGTGATATTGGGTATCTTTTCTTGTGCTCATTGGCCAATTGTATATCTTCTTTGGGAAAATGTCTATTCAAATCCTTTTCCCATTTTTGAATTGGTTTATTGGTTTTGTTGTTTAGTTGCAGAAGTTATTTAAGTACTCTGGATATTAATCCCTTATGTTTTGCAAATATTTTCTCCCATTCTATGGATTGCCTTTTCACTCTGTTTGTATTTGATTTTAAGCTGGCTTTTTATTTATTTATTATTTTTTTAAATATATTTTATTGATTTTTACAGAAAGGAAGGGAGAGGGATAGAGAGTTAGAAACATCGATGAGAGAGAAACATCGATCAGCTGCCTCCTGCACACTCCCCACTGGGGATATGCCCGCAACCAAGGTACATGCCCTTGACCGGAATCAAACCCGGGACCTTTGAGTCCACAGGCTGACACTCCATCCACTGAGCCAAACCGGACAGTGTGTGGCGTTTTATTTTTATGGTGTTGTTTTTAAAGAAGTGTCCTTCCTCGTCTAAAACTATTCACCCACAGAAGTATGTTTACTGACCCTATTTCCTGGATGTGATACAAAATTTATGAAATTGCTAATAGACCTTTGTGAGCTAGACACGAATCAGCAAACATAGTCAGGGTCCAGTTGGGAGACAAAAATCACACCAATGATTGTAACAGAATAAATTTAATATAAGGAACAATTAAGCAGGCGTTGGAGAACTAAAAGGTAAAAAGGGGGAAACATAACAGAGATAGTAACTGCGGGAAGTCACTGCCATCCATAGTCTGGGGAAACAAAAGGAAGAGTTTGGTGTTGTTAAAATGTAACCGGTGGAAGGAGGGGCTTATGAGGTTGGCCCAGCCCTCTGCTCTTATCTTGGAGAAGTAGTGATACACCTGGGTCTGGGACTGTGGAAACACTGCAGGTGGGTTGCTGCTGCCAAGGTGAAGAAACCATGTGATGGCAATGCTGATGTGACATGATGCAAATGGAGTAAAAGCATCTACCCTTTCTCTGGGACAACAGTGCAGCAAAGACAATACAGAAGACCAAAGAGTGTCCAGTGAGTTCCTTTAAATACCATGTGGAAGACTGAGCATATAAGATTAAAGGTGAAGAGTGCAGTTTGTGGCCCTAACTGGTTTGGCTCAGTGGATAGAGAGTCAGCCTGAGTAAGTTCAGCTGCCTCCTGCACACTTCCTACTGGGGATGTGCCCACAACCAAGATATATGGCCTTGACTGGATTCGAACCTGGGACCTTTCACTCCTCAAGCTTGGGATTGGGAGTTTCTCTTCAGGCATAACCCACAGGGGAAAACAGTGCTGCAAAATTCAACAAATAAAAAGCCTTCGAACCTTGAGTGTGGCTTCCTGTGTTAGCTTCTAAATAGTGTTCCCCTCCCCAAGAAATGTGCAAGTGGAATCCTTGGACAAGTGGATAATGTTACCTAATCTTTAAAGGATCTGGGGTGATTTTTAAAGTCATTTTAGGGTTTTCTTAAAGTTAAAAAAAGAAGAAGAAAGAGCAAGAGCCAAAGTCTTCCATTTCAAAGAGGATCATTCATACTGAAGAACAATTAATAATTTTACACCAAAAAGGGCAAATCATTTTAAATCTTGCTCTTATATCCATTCATTGATTGTATTTTCAGATGCTCTATAACACACATATATCTGTGTAATACTATTCCTGTTCCAAAACTTTAAAAATATCCTTATACTGTAATTTCCCTGCCAATTCTACAAAGGGACAAGTATTATTTAACTTATTTTACCAGTGGAAAAAATGAGATCCTGAGAAAATAAATAAAATCCATACTAATAAAAGGGTAATATGCTAATTAGACTGGAAAACCTTCTGGGAGACCTTCCGGACATCTTTCCAGAAAAAGCCATGGTGGCAGGGCTGAGGAGAGGCAGTTAGGGGTGATTAGGCCAGGAGGGGAGGGCAGTTGGAGTGAGCGCTGGCAGGGGTGGCAGTTGCGGGCAAGCAGGCCAGCAGGGGGTCATTTGGAAGTGATCAGGCTGGCAGAGGGGGCAGTTGGGGGCGAGCAGGCTAGCAGGTAGAGTGGTTAGTGATGATCAGGCAGACAGGCAGGTGAGTGGTTAGGAGCCAGCGTTCCTGGATTGTGAGAGGGATGTACAACTGCCTGTTTAGGCCTGATCCCACAGAATATCCCCTGAAGGGGTCCCAGATTGAAGAAGGTGCAGGCCTCATTGAGGGATACTCCCCCATGCACAAATTTCATGAACTGGGCCACTAGTTTAAGTATATTAACTATACACCTTAGGGCAAAGTAAATATTGCTTAAATTCACTTAACTGAGTAGATGTTCTCATGCAATTATCTGTAAAGTAAACCTCTTTATGTGAGATTATGATTTTCAGTTTTGAAGGGAATGATTTTGGCTTCAATATATAATAACATCACAGTAATGCACCAAAAGACAAACCATGTTTCACTATTTGCATGTATGTACTATGCAAACACTAAGAGAAAAGTTCATAAAATGAACAAAGAACAATGAGTTGCTGTGGTTTTTATTGTTCTCTAATCTCATGACCTCTAATAAGATAATGTGATTTCTTTTGTGATATTATTTGGGAAAGTACTTCTCAAAATATAAAATCATTAAAAATATGAGGTCAGAGATGTTCTGGGTAATTCTTAAAAATATGGTCTTTGCTTTTAGACAGTTTATAGACTTTCTGAGAAATAGCAATAAAACAGAAAAAGTGTAGCCAGGTTTCCTGAGCATTTGCTTTAAAACAGTTATCTTCAAATTTATTTGTGTGTAAAAGTTCCCCTGTGGGGAAGGGAAACTTGATGCACAGGACATTTCTGGGACTTACCCTGAAAGATTCTGAAGTTTAGTTCAGAGGTGGAGCTCAATAATCGGCATTTTATCAAACACCCATGGCTTTCTTACTAAGGTGGTTTATACGCCATATCTCAGGAATTTTTAAAGAACAAATGTATTTTTAAAGAACAAATGAGCTTGGCCAGTGTGGTTCAGTGGTTGAGCATTGACCTATGAACCAGGAGGTCACTGTTTGATTCCAGGTCAGGGCACATAAAAGTAGCCTATCAATGATTTCCTCTCGTCATTGATGTTTCTCTCTCTCCTTTTCTCTTCCTTTCTGAAATCATTATATATATGGAGATGGAAGTAAAGCTGGCATTTGAGAAAGATGATTAGGCATCCTCTTCAGGGGATATTTAGGGGGACTGATAGGACCATACTTCTTGCTGCTTCCCCCAAAGAACTTTCTAGCTATTATAATAGGAAAACAACAACAAAATAATTTTATAACTGGAAATGCATTCGTTTGTCTTGGAATATTTTTCCTAAAGAAATGCAAATAAGTTAAGAGGCAAAGATCATTTGGACCTTAGTCATCATCTATACCTCAGTTTGGCTGACTTTATTAGGTCTTCCCTTAGAGAGGTTTTGATGGGGGAGCAGATGGTGCAAGGGACATTACTGCCCGGAGTGCAGGGAGGAGAAGCTCTTAAAGTGGACAAGGTTATTCTATGATTTCAAAAATAATTGAGGATCTTGGGAGAGAAATGGAAAAGGAAAATGTGGTGTATAGATGCCATTTACAAGCCAGCAAGGTCCACAAAAGGTTGGGGATGTCCATTTACTTGTAAGATCAAAGCAATGTAAGGTTCTTAATTGAATGGCTGCATTTTTTCCCTCTGGTTTGCTTGTTTGTATGGATCAAAGTTCCTAAGCTGAAAGTTTGTAAAATGATGTGATTCTATATTTGAGACTATTGCTTCACATAGGCATGCTCTAGAATTGCAGCTTTCAGAGATCACCTATAAGAATCCTAAGAAATCTCCTAGTTCCAGGACAGCCCATAGATCTCAACTCATGTGCAATCTCCAACTGAGTGGTAGTGACTGCCTAGTATACTGTGCTGCAAATAATTATGTGAATGGTTAGCAGTGCCTGTTTTGTCTGTCATGGGAGTAGGCAAAACTTCATTAGTCTAAAATCCTAAATTTATGCACACCGTAACATTGAAATTCAGACTTAGTCACAGAGAAACCTCAGAAAAGATTGAAAGAAATAAGCCTATGGTTTGTGAATCTTTACGTGGGCATGGATTTAAAATGACTTCTTGATTTCCTTTACTAGAAAAGCTGCCCACAAGACTCCAGATGTTGAGAGAAGGGTTCACTGTTGCATTATCATGGTTTGGGCATTGTTGTGTACACTATTTTAGTATCCATCCTTTTCCTATTTGTGCATTTTTAGAATGGAATGTACCAAGGATCAATAAATGGAAGCCTCAATAGTGCTGGGGGGGAAAATGTATGAGAAACTTTGTAGAATAAAATTCTTCATATACTTTCAAGCTCTTTTAGGAATATTTAAATTTCTGAGTGCACTTAGGGTTCCTTTTTCTTCACATCCTTACCAGCACGTTGTTTGTTGATTTATTGATGGTAGCCATTCTGGCAGGTGTAAGATTGTGCCTCATTGTTGTTTTAGTCTTTTATAACTAATCCCACAGATCAGTTTAGCACTCATAGAATTTAACACTGGCTTTGGTCTGTTTTGAGTTGTTAGATATAGTAGAAAAGGAGCAGTCCCCAGAAACTCTAATTAGAGATGGGGATGGTGAGAAAATTTCCAGACTCTCCAAATTCCTGTAATCTACCTGAATCTTACAAAACATAATTCATGTCTGGTCCTTGGCCAGGAAAGACACAAGAGCCTTTTGCCAGTTGATTTTTAAAATTCTGCTTTAAAAATTCAATCTCGAAAGTACTCAGAAAACATCTTTTCACATACTTCCTCCCTCTGGAACTTGGCTCAAGGTTTTGTCTCTTTCTGGATGGTATTCTCCTCCAACTTCCTTTTATAATTGGGTGTTAAAGCCCTGCCCCTCCTTCATTTATGGATTCATCTATTGAGTCATTCAATTCCATTCAACAAATATTTATTGAAACAAATTAAATATGGTTCCAGATAACATCGGATGTGTCATTACTACTGTCTCTTGGGTTTCAAAAGAGGAACAGAGGAGACTTACCCTTTGCTGAGAAAGAAGTCTTTTATCTGAGCACTAAAAACAAATAGCATTGGAATAAGGGAAGTGGGAGATGGGAGGAAAAGAGGAAACAAGGGAAGAGTATTCCAGGAAGAAGGTGCTGGCCAGGTGTGGCCACAGGCAGGAAGGAACATGATGAAGAGGACAAAACGGCCAGTGTGGCCAGAGTGGTGTGTGTGTGTATGTGTGTGTAAGAGTGTGTGTGTGTGTGTCCTATTTTTGGAGGATGCCTACTGCAAAATGCCCAAGATGAGGAGAGAGAAGTGTAAAGAGGAAAAATCCTGTAAATTCTTGTAGGTACATTAAGGATTTTGTGCTCAAGCTTATAAACTATGTGAAACCATCAAATGGGTTTAAACTGAAAGCAAATCACACCTCAGATACCATTTTTTTTTCTGAGAAACATTTTCCTCCAACATGTTATTTGAAAATATTTAATACTCATCTTGTATTAGAAACACATAAGTATGGATCTGTCTTCACAATACTATGATCTCCTTGTAGGCAAGAATTATGTCTTTTTATATTTACATAATTTGAAGCACAGCTGGAGGATAGTATGTGTTGTAGTAAAAGAGTTTTGGCATGGATGGAAATTTAGAATCAGGAGGATCTTTCGTTGATTCCTGTCACAATGGTTTTCCAACTCTATGACACTAATCATGTACCCAGGGCATGATAGTTGGAAGCTCCCCTCCCCGCCCCCCATGCTGCCAATGGGTGCAGGCAAGAAGGGTGTGCATAGCTGTTTAGAATTAAAAAACAGTAATATCCATAACTGAAAGTCGACCTGCTTTTTGTTATCACCATGTGCTGACAATTCTAAATAATGTCAGTGATAAAATACTCCTCCCTAAAATAATATTTTGTAGACCTGGGTTCTAAACAATTGTAATGGTTGCTATTAAGGTCTCACTTCCCAACATTTTATTATGAAAAATGTCAGATATAAAGAAACAATTTTACAGTGAAAAGTCACCATCTAGATTCTGAAATTAATGTTACATTGCTTCATCTATATCTATTCATTTATTAATTATTTTATTCATTTATCAATCAATTTTTGGATACATTTCAAAGATGCATTCATGAGTCCATTGCCATATAAATATTTTAGTATGCACATAATTAGCCAGAGTTATTACTCATTTATAGGAGTTTGATATTTGTTTAGAGCTATTCCATCTTCTGAAATAAAATTTGCATAGCATGAAATGCATAAGTACTAAGGGCACCATTTGATGAATTTTGACAAAAGTATACACCTGTGTAACCCAAACCATCATGAAGATACAAAATTGACCATTATACCTACAATTTATCTCACACCCCTTCCCAGGTGACCCCTCCTCCCATCTTTCCAGAGGAAACTTGTGTTCTGATTTTCTTCCAAGCAGATTAGTCTTGCCTATTCCAGAACTTAATACAAAGGGAATCATAAAATACATACTTTAAGATATCTTTCTCTCAACCACATTGTTGCATTTATCAGTAGTTTTTCATTTTTAGTTGCTCAGTGGCATCCCTTTTTATCAATATACCAGTTCGTTTAGTCATTTTCCTACTGATGGACAACTAGGTTGTTTACTGGGTATGGCTGTTATAATAAAGTTGCAATTAAATTTCATGTACACCATGGTGTGTGGGCTTATATTTCCATATTTCTTGGGAAATATATAAAAATAAATATCCTCATAAGTAGGATTACTGGTTATGGTGTAGGTATATGTTTTGGTTTATCAGAAATGACAAACCTTGTAACTTTTTGTACCATTTTACCCTCTCATCAACAATGCATGAAAATGTCAGCTTCTCCATATTTTTGCCAACTTTTGCTGTTTTCAGTTTTCTTTTTAAATATTAGTCATTCTAATGAATTTGTAGTGGTATAGTGATTTTAATTTGAATTTCCCTAATGACTAATGATGTTGAACACTTTTTCATGTGCATATTGTTCCTTCATATATCTTTGTTTTTTTGCAAGCATTATTGCATTTATATAAATTTCCAATATTGTTGAGTATATTCCATATGCTATAATTTATTTCCCTGTAAGTGTTTGTAACTATCAATTTTTACTTCTTAATCTCTTTCATTTGTTCATCAAGGCCCCTAACCCCCTTCTATCTGGTAACCATCAGTCTCTTCACTGAATCTATAAATCTGTGTCTGTTTGTTCATTTATTTTGTTCTTCAGATTCCACCTATAAGTGAAATCACATGATACTTTTCTTTCTCTATCTGACTCATTTTACTTCACATAATACCCTCTAGGTCCATCCAGGTTGCCTCAAATGGTAATATTTCATTCTTTTTTTATGGTCGAGTAATGTTCTATTGCACCAATTCTTTGTTATCTAATCATTTATTGATGGGCACTTAGTTTGCTTCTATTTCTTGGCTGTTTAAATAATCCTGCAATGAACCCTTGTAGGGGTATACATACATCTCTTTGAATTGGTGTTTTTGATTTATTCAGATAGATACCCAGAGTTTCTGGGTCATATGGTAATTTTATTTTTAATTTTCTTGTGAACCTCCATACTGTTCTTCAAAGTAGCTATGTCAATTTGCAAACCTACCAAAAATATGTGAACAGTCCTTTTTCTCCACATCCTCCCAACACTTTTTTCTTTGTACTTTTCCCAGGTGTGAAGTGACATCTTATTATGGTTTCAATTTGCATTTATCCCCTGATTAGCAATGTTGAGCATATTTTCATATATCAATTGGACATCTGTATGTTCTCTTTGGAAAAATGTCTGTTTGGGTCCTCTGTCCACTTTGTAAACATTTTTTTGTGTGGAAAGTTGTATGAATTCTTTATAAATCTTGGATATTAACCCCTTATTGGATGTATCATTGTTGAATATCTTCTTTCAATATGTTGGTGGTCTTGTTGTTTTGTTGATGGTTCCTTTGCTGTGCAAAAACTCTATAGTTTGATAGTCCTATTTATTTTTGTTTTGTTTTGTTTTGTTTCCTTTGCCTGAGGAGCTATATAAAAATATATTATTAAGAGCAATTTCAGAGAGTTTACTGCCTAGCTTTTCTTCTAGGAGTTTTATGTTTAGGGTCTTACATTTAAGTCCTTAGTCCATTTTGAGTTTATTCTTTATTATGGTGCAAGAAGATGGCCTGGTTTCATTTTATGGCATGCACTTGTGTCCATGTTTCCCAATATTCTTTATTGAATAGACTGTCTTTACCCTATTGTATATTTTTGCCTCCTTTGTCATAGATCAATTGATTATATAGGTGTGGGTTTACTTCTGGGCTTTCTATTGTGTTCCATTGATCTATGTATCTGTTTTTATACCAGTACCATGACATTTTGATTACTATACACTTGTAGTATAGTATGATATCAGGTAGCATGATAACTTCAACTTTGTTCTTTTTTCTCAAGACTGATGTGGCTATTTCAGTCTTTTGTAGTTCAATATAAATTTTAGAATATTTTTTTCTACTTCTGTGAAAAATGCATTGATGTTTTGATAAGGAATTTATTAAATCTATAGATTGTTTTGGGTAATCTTGACATTTTAACTATGTTAATTCTTTAAGTCATTAGCATGGTATATGTATCTTCTTCAATTTCTTTCTTCAACTTATGATTTTCTACATACAAGTTTTTTACTTGCTTGGTTAAATTTATTCTTAGTTATTTTTTGGTGCAATTATAATTGGTATTGATTTCTAAATTTCTTTCTGATAGTTTGTTATTTGTGTATAAAAATACAACTGATTTATTAATTTTGTAGTCTGATAGTTTACTGAGTTCACTTATTAGTTACAATAGCTTTTTAGTGGAAATTTTGGATTTCTCTACATATAGTGTCATGTAGTCTGCAAAAAAATGACAGTCTCCAGTTTGGATGTCTCTTGTTTCTTTTTCTAGTCTGATTTCTATGGCAAATACTTCCAATACTATCTATAATAATAAAAGCATAATATGCTAATTAGACTGGACATCCTTCCAGATGACCTTCCAGACAAATCCAGGGCTGCGAGGAAAGCCTGGGTCCTGGGTGCCTGTTGGCGGCTGGAGGGAAGACTGGGTCCTGGGAACAGGAGGGAAGTCCAGGTCCTGGGTGCCAGAGGGAAGCCAGTGCCAGCAGCCAGGGGAAGGAAGGCCTACTCTTGCACAAATTTTGTGCATCGGGCCTCTAGTGTTGAATAAAAGTGATAAAAGTGGACAACCTTGTCTTGTTCCTGATGTTAAGGATAATACTTTTAGCTTTTCCTTTTTGAGTATGATGTTAGCTGTGTGTTTGGCAGGGTGGCTTTATGTGGTAGGAATCCTGTAGGGCCCAATGGCACAGTCTCTCTGATTACCTGATTTGGGTGCTCCAGGATTGTCTCTTGTGTGGGCTATGTGGGCCCTCATGCTGTTGCCGAGTCTTGATTGCTGTTGGCATGTCAGTGAATGGGTTGTCCCTCAGGCTAACTGGATGTGAAGACTGGCCATGATGACAGTGTATGAGTTGCTGTGCAAGGGTATTGTATTTTTTGTATTTATCCTGCTTGGAATTTATTGAACTTATTTAATTTTAAATGTGCACCTTTCACCAAAATTTAAACATTTTTGCACATGGTTATTTAAATAATATTTCTACCCATTTCCTTTTCTCCTTTTGGAATTCCAATGGCATGCATGATGAACCTTTTGATTTGGACCACAGGTTCCTGAGACATTGTTGCTGTTGTTCTGTTTTCTTCCTCATTCTTTTCCCCCTCTCCTCTTCAGATTGGGTGATTTCAATCTATCTTCAAGTTCACAGATTTGTTTTAAATACTCTTTTTTCCTAAACAATGATGAGTTCAATATGTTTCAATTACCAAAGGAAATGGAGTGACTGGCCATTTTGAATTTTTGACAGGAATAGGGAGGTCAAGACTGGCTACTTAATTTGTGGGGCCCAGTGCAAAATGAAAATGTGAGGGTCCTGTTCAAAAATTATTAAGAATTTCAAGACAGAGACAGAGAGCACTCAACCAAAAATGAGGCCCTCTGAGCACAGGACTGGATGTAACTGGACAAATTGTATGTCAATGGAGCTGAGTGTATGGTAATGGTAGACTTCAGAGCGTCCAGTGAGATACATCAGAATTTGAATCCCAGAGCCATTACTTGTTAGCTGGGTAATTTTAGACAGGTTTTTTCTTCAAGCTTTAGTATTCTTATCTGCAAAATTAGTCTTCCCTAGGTTTGTTCTGAAAAGTGACAGCTAAATAAAGTGCCTTGTATAGCATGTGATATATAATATGGTAGAAAAGGAAATTATTATTTTAGGTGGGCTTTGTTAGAAGAAAATGTGGAAGAAAATAAGCAGGCAGGGGACAGAGTTGAAAAATTCAGGGTGCTCGCCCTCCCAGGGAGGAAGCTGGTGGAGAGATAAATTCCCTGAACCAATCTCTGGGTGGCGCTATTAGCCCAGGAGAACTTGGTTATGTTCTAAGTATACAGGTGAGGAGGGTGTTCTAAAGGATGGGGCAAGGGAAGAGTAGAAACACAGAAAGGAAACTAATTTGTCAACCAGGCATTCCAATAAAGCAGAACTTTTGAAAATCGAAAGAATGCTGAAAAAGTGTAGTGAGTACTTCTCAACTGCCTAGGTAGAGATATCAGGACATTTGGTTTATTTAGGTAGAGATATGAGGATTTGGATTTATGTCTAATAATCTAAAACTGAGTCTCGATCTGGCTTTAAATTAGAATCACATGTGGATCTCTACAAACTTGTGATGCTCAGACTCCACCCCAGAGATTTTGCTTTATTTGTTCTGAGGTGAAGCCTGGGTGCAATCAGTGTTTTTTGAAAGCTTGTCACATGATCTTAATGTGCAGACAGGGTTGAGAACCACTAATCTAAAACAATGACATGCTGTTATAATTTTGTCTCTGTATTTCCCTCTGGGGGAAGGGTGGGATGGCCACATTGTGTGTGTGTGTGTGTGTGTGTGTGTGTGTTTGGTAACCAGATGAGTAAGCAGCAGTAAATCACACGCAAGTGGAAACTGTTCAATACCCTCAGCCTACCACAGAGTGATGCTTTCACCTGGTCCACAGCTGTATCTGCTCAGGAAACCTCAGCTGCTACCCTCTGAGACCCTTACACATAAGTTACTAATGTGTATTTAAACAATGCCGGGCACATGGCAGGGCTCAGGAAGTATTAGCTATTGTTACAGTTGTTACTAAAATTATTTTTGTTGTTACTAAATAGAATTAAGTTTAAACTAATAAAAAAAGGTTAAAGACATTTAACAGAGTATAATTTTTTCTTTGGGTGGTTCAACTTCATCCTTTCAATTCTTGTATATCATTGTAAAGATTTTTAAAGAGGCAATAGAGTAAGTCATCACATCATAAAGATCACTAAATCATTAATGATAAATTACAAAATGAAAACCTGTCCTAACACTGTGAAAATGGGTACTCATTGTCTGAGATAAATTTTCCTGTGATAGTATCAGATCTGGATTTAAAAATGACTATGTCGTCAAAACTTGGGTGGCAGAGAAAATAGCACATATTGGAATATTGTTAAAAAATCAGATGACAAAGTCTCTGACAGCTAACATGCATGTGATGCATTAGAATCAGATTGCTTCATGAAATGTCAGAGTATAATAAGGCAATATTTCCAAATTAATGAAATGAGTGTATTTAATTTAGTTTTATGCAATTAATAGAATTATATGTGAATTAATAAATTAAATGTTGCAAGTGGATTTTTAACTACTTCACTTAGGTGCTTAAATGTTTATATGTTCAAGTTGGCAAACCACATTTTTTCCTAAATTTACATTTTAGAAAATGGGCTTTGGCTTTGAAATTGGGAGTGCCTTGTGCTCAGGTGCGTAGACAATTAGGAAAGAGGCATTATTGAAGATAGGTGCTAAGTAGGAAGAGAAGAAAGGCTCAAATAGCCTTCCTTTTTTCTATTTATAATTCTTAGCTGTTATCATTGCAATATCTGAGAATGAGAAAGTGCACTGTGGACTTGTTCTTAGACCAGTAAGGTTTTTAGAGAAAAGCCAACCTTTCTTGCAGCTGTCATAGCAACCTTAACAAAATAGGTGCTTTTCTGCTAGCTCTGATATGTTCAACAATTTTTTTTTGCGGGGGTGGGGGAAGGTGTGGAGATGATATACCATCACAGTTGAGGGTTGGTTTTCCACTTTTAGTATTCTTAAGTACAATATTTATTGTTTTATTCAGTTCATAAATTCATCCATCTCCAATCCTAGGTACCTACCATGTCAGGAGCGTGTACACATGTGCCACTTCATTTGCTTCATCTCTTTTACCTAATTGTCCTCCGAGGTTTGGATGAAGGTGTAGCCATTGAGTAAATTGGATGCTCCTTCTCACATTGTTTTGCTGCTGTGACCATGTGAAATGTGTCCCCTGCCTGCTTGCAACAAAACTGTGGAGATTGTCTCACTCTAACAAAGAAGAAGCTCCCAGGCAACGTCTTGACTTTTACTCAACGTGATACAGACTCTCTAAAAACCATAAAGGCGGCATTGCTCTCTGGCTCTACTTATCCTCTATTTTTCTGCTGTCTACCCAGATGAACTCTTGAATCTCAAAGGGAAATTTAAAATCTTACTCAAACACGTTTAACCAAATCAAGCCTTCTATGCTTCTTTAATTACAGGCTATATGCAATGAGAGAAATGTGTTTCTTTCATCATTTTAAATACTCTTCCTCTTACCATTCTTCTCCTCCCACGCTAAATCCTTCTACTTATATAATAAGCAGGCAGAACAGTAGGGAAGGAATATTTTTATATCGATATAAAGTGGAAAGGAACAGAGATCATGATTTAAAATTCTGACCTCAGCACTTGAAAAGAAATGTGTAACATTTGTTTAAAAAAACTAAATAATAATGGCCAAAATTTATGCATCCATGAACATCCTAAAAGGTGACCAACTTATCAGCAAATGAAGCTGAGAAAACAAACTTACACTTTTCTATTACAGGGGAGGAAAAAATAAACACTTTCCCACTCCTTCTAAGCTCTTCTGGCTGATCTAATAATCAAATTAATATGAGACAAACTGACAGGAGAAATGACCAAATTTATTACATATGTACATTTGGGGGTTCCATAAAAATATGAGTCTTAAAGACAGATGGGGCAGTTGAGGTTTATATGCCATCTGGAGCTAAGGAGGAGAGGGACTTGAGGGGGAGGGTTGTGGTTTGTGACTTCAAAGGGGAGAAAGGCAATTCACATGGAGATGGAAAAGCAAATGTTTGGTAAACACATGTTTGCTGGGCCATCTTTAACAATGGGACAAATGGCACTTGCTAGGTTCCTCCTTATCCATCACACACTAGTTCATATTAAACTGTAGTTATCCATAATGATAGCTCCCTTCCTGGAGCAGGTCCTCTGCCTAAATTCTTTTAGTCTTTTCCTCAGTCTTTTGCTTCTTAAAAATAACCAGCTTAAAATATTCAATATTCCAAAATGCATGTTTTGGGAAGGCAAGCTCTGCTCTCCCTCACTGTTTTATAATCCCTAGGGCAGGAGAAGGAAGTGAGGTCGATGAAGTTGACTCTGTGACCCTTCTCAAATAGCAGTCTATGAAGTTTCAGTCCCATCAACCTCTTGGAGGGGGGGGCAGGGGGAACAGTTCTAGTTCCTCCTCCTCTCCAAGGGAGGATTTCTTTGAAAAGTACTTTTTGGGAATGTTGCATGTTTCATGTCCTTTTTGGAGATAATACAATGCACATCTATACTAATAAAAGGGTAATATGCTAACTAGAGCAGGTCAACCGGACATCTCCCGGATGTCCAACTTCCTTCTGGACAAAGCCACCATGGTGGGGGCCGAGGCAGAGGCGGAGGCGGTTAGGAGTGATCAGGCCGGCAAGGGAGCAAGGAGTTAAGGGGCAATCAGGCCCACAGGGAAGGGCAGTTGGGGGGCAATCAGGTCAGCAGGGGAGCAGTTAGGTGGCTATCAGGCTGGAAGGGGAGTGGTTAGGGGGCGATCAGGCTGGCAGGTAGAGACAGTTAGGGGTGATCAGGCAGGCAGGCAGGTGAGCAGTTAGGAGCCTGTGTCCCAGATTGTAAGAGGGATGTCCCACTGTTGGTTTAGGCCCAATCCTCGAAGGGGGTCCCAGATTGGGAAGGGTGCAGGCCAGGTTGAGGGACACTCCCCTGTGCATGAATTTCATGCACCAGGCCTCTAGTTACCTTATAAAAACATTTCTGAAAAGTTCTTTAGTAAAGAACCCTATTAAACTTTGTTTAACCCATTATTTAGATTCTAGATTCTAGAACTCATTTGAGCATAGAAACCTCTTTTGCACACAACTGTTAACATCTCACAAGACCAATATTTCCTATATAGAATATAGCTAGGGAATTGCAATTTTAGTACTTGACATTTCTTACTTTCCTTTAATTAGTTTCTTACTTTTATTGGAAAAAGCTATGTTTTCCTTTTTTTTTCCCTCTCTCAAAGCCCATTCTAATTTGATTCTTCCCATCTCCTGAGAGACAGCAGGCAGTCAGAGCTGACTAGAATTGATGGGATGAACTGCCAGGTACCAACAGCTACAGACTCAGATGTACTTCCAAGACTTGCCTTAAAGGTGTAGTCCCAGACCAGACTGCATCTACCTTGCCTGGGAACTTCTTAGAAATACCAAATCTCAGGCTACACAACAAACTTATAGAAGGAGAATCCTCATTTTAACAAGACTCTCAGGTGCTTAACATGCACATTAAAGTTTAAGGATCTGGGTGGAAAGCACATTGCAGTGAGCCAGAGCCTAAAAAGCTGAAAATAGGGAGAAGACCCCTCATCACAGAAATGTGGAAAAGTCATTCAGCTAGTGGCATGGCCAGTTTGCTTGGCTTTGACATTGAGAATTTGACATTAAGGGTAGAATATGGCAATGCACATTTTGAAGATAGGGTGACGGTAGGGCTGGAACTGGAAAAAATCCAGGGGGGTATAACTTCAGATCTCTTCAGCTAAGTGAAGGAAACTGGCCCAGGGAATGAGACCAACAGACACAGGAGCCTTGGGGTATGGAGAGTCCAGCAAGTGCTTCACAGGTGTGGAACCCCAGAACATCTGGGTATAATGACTCCATTTTCCAGACCAACAATTCAGTGGGGGGAAAAAAAGAAAAGACTGACTCCATGCAGATGTAACATCAGGCCTCATTTGGAATTACCTTCAAATTGACTTAGTACGTAGTTGAATATTTTATTTATTCCTAAGCTCACATACACATACACATATACTCTAGAAAAAGGGAGAGGAAAACATACCCAGACGTCATGTTTATGAATATCACAAAAATTATGCCTTAATCTTTATACATTCACAACTCTGGTGCTCTCACACACATACACAAAATGTATTCTCCTTCATCTTATGCTTAGGAGATATTCGCATATTGTAAACCCCCCAAAAGAAATCATGTTCACAGGGGTATAGTCTTTCAGCACTGCAATAATTGCAGTCTTCTGCCTTCAGAGGATATAGCCCTTCACTCTACAGTTCAGATGAGGAGAATATCTCTTTATTCCACTGCTGAGAATTTTTCCCACATGCTGGGAGTCAGCAGAAGTAGAGTCTAAGGTCATGAAAACATTACTGTGCAAAATGTAGTTCAGTGTTTGAATTTCCTATAAAGTTGAGGATATAGATGATTCTACCTTCCATACCTCCTCCCATTTACTGATGAAAAATGATTAATTGAGATGTCTGAATATTACCCAAAAATCTTTGTGTGCCTCAAGGCTTGAAATCTCCCCATTCAGTTATGGGCTAAGCTGATTGCCATCCTCATTCACTAAAACCCGGGAGTTAGGGGCCATATCCAATGTCAAGTAGGACCTGCTGCCTAGACTCACACTATTTCTGTCTGGGGAAAGAAAAGGCATAATCAGTAGCTCTTTAATGATGATATCCATACACTAAAGGGCCTTACTATAATCCACAAATCAAACCATAGGTGGGAAAACCTGATGCTGTAAGAAGGCCTCTTGACCTATGTTTTCAAATATTTTGGGCTTGGCAAAAATGCAATATTTACCCTTAATTTAAACCCTTGTGTATTTTCAAGTAACATTTAAGTAAAAACAAAACAAAACATGTTTTTCTAGTTAAATGGAAGCCTTTGCTAGATACAAAGAGGGAGAGGGAAAGTACTGAGACTACTGTTGGCTGATTCCCAGATGGATTTGGGCTGGGCTTCCAAAGACAACAACTGAAGTTCCTGGATAATTTCTCATCTATGGGGGTTCCCACTGAAAACTCTGGGATCTAAACCTCAATCTGAGCTCCTGAGCCCAGAGCATCAGAACTGAGAAAAGCTCATAGAACATCTGGCCGTGAAAAGCATCAGGATTGTTGTCTGCTAGTGAAAGATGGCTGAAAATACAGGCACCCTCTTAAAGGGCCAACACACAGAATTTCGTGCCCAGCCACTCACCTTAGGTTGTGACAGAAGGATGACAAAGTGGACTGGAGCTGTGTGAAGAGAGTCCAGGGTTGGGGGCCCTGGAGTTGGAGCTTGAAGGGCAGGAACCATTACTGTGCTGAGTCATTCCCTTATGCAGTTTAGGTTTATTTTTGCCTGGGGGGAAGGAAGTTCCTCCACCCTGTTAGAAGACCTCTCACCCCACCCTATGTTTAATAGTATGAGGCTATCAAGGCTGATAACAATCAGACTGCAGGCAGAGGAGGCTTTCTGGAGGCTTTGAGTCTTTGCCTGTTCTCCTTATGGGCCAAGGGCTAGGAAAAGCAGACCCTAGAGCCCATCTTGGTCCTTTCCAAAGGCACCCAGCCCCAGTAAAGGGAGCCAGAGCTGTGGATTCCTTCTAGCTACAAATAGGGTTCTTAGGACCAGCCAAAAATAGTGTCTGACATTGTCCTGCATTAGAGATTGGAAGTTGAAGCAGGTCTACCTAATACAGAGACACAAAATCAAAAAGGTAGCCAAAATTGGGAGAAAAAGAAACCAATCTCCAAATGAAAGAACAAGAGAATTCTCTAGAAGAAGAGTTAATGAAATGAAGATAAGACATTTATCAGACATACAGTTCAGAATAATGATGGCAAGGATGCTTAGCAGCATAAGATATAGTAACTATGAAGAATGACATAGCACTAATAAAGAACACAGCAGATTAGGGGAAGCTGAGGATTAGATCAGTGAATTAGAACACAGGGTAGAAAAATCACTCAATCAGATGACCAAAAAGAAAAAAAACAATGAAAAAATTGGACAGTTTAAGGAAGCTGTGGGACAATATGAAACATAACAATATTCGCATAATAGGTACAGCAGAGATGAAAGAAAGTGAGCAAGAGATAGAGAATGTGTTTGAAGAAATAATGGCAGAAAACGTCCCTAATCTGTTGAAGGAAAAAGTCACACAAGTTCCCGAGGCACAGAGAGTCCCAATCAAGAGGAACCAAACAGGCACATCATAATTAAAATGCCAAAAACTAAAGACAAAGAGAGAATCTTAAAGAAAGCAAGAGGAAAATAATTTGTTACATACAAAGGAGCTCCCATAAGGCTGTCAGCTGATTTTTCATCAGAAACTCTACAACTCAGAAGGGACTGCATGAAATATTCAAGATAATGAAAAGCAAGGATCTGAAACCAAGGTTACTATATCTAGCAAGGCTGTCATTCAAAAATGGATTGTGAAATAAAGAGCTTCCCAGACAAAAAAGGCTAAAGTAATTTATCATCACCAAGAAATCACTGCAAGAAACGCTAAGAAATATATATAAACGAGGCATTAAGAAATAAAATGGCAATAAATAAGTACCTATCAATAATAAACTTTAATATAAATGGATTAAGTGCTCCAATAAAAAGACACAGGGTAGCTGAATGGATACAAAAATATGATCAATTATATGCTGTGTACAGGAGGCCCACCTCAAGAAGAGAGTGAAGGGATGGAAAAATGTTTCCATGCAAACGGAAAAGAAAAAAAAAAAAGCTGGGGTAGCAATACTCATATTTGACAAAATAGACTTCAAAATGAAGGCCATAACAAGAGACAATAAAGATCACAATATAATACCAAAGGGATTGATCCATCAAGAAAATATAACCCTAGTAAACATATATGCACCCAATATAGTAGAATCTATCTATCTATCTATCTATCTATCTATCTATCTATCTATCTATACTTCTAGAGGACTTTAAAGAATCATAGTAGGGTACTTTAACACCCTGCTGCCTTCACAGTATAGATATTTCAGACAAAAAATTAACAAGAAAACAGAGTGTCTAAATGACACACTGGATCAGATGGATTTAATTAACATTTATAAAACATTTCACCCCAAAGCTGCAGAATATACAGTCTTCTCAAGTGCATATGTGTTAGTCTCAAAGATAGACAACATGTTAGGACACAAAGTATGTGTCTACATGTACAAGAAGATTGAAATAATATCAAGCATCTTCTCATATCACAATGGCATGAAATTAGAAATCAACTACAGAAAAAAAAACACAAAAACATTCAAACTCATGACGGCTAAATAGCATATTATTAAACAATGAATGGGTTACCAATGAGATCAAGAAAGAAAAAAAAATTCTGGAGACAAATGAAAATGAACATACAAATACCCCAAATCTATGTGACATAGCAAAAGCAATTCTGAGAGGGAAGTTCATAGCACTACAGGTCTACCTCAAAAAACAAGAAAAATTAACAATAAACTATTTAATCCTACAACTTACAGAATTAGAAAAAGAACAACAGGACAATCCCAGAGTAAGTAGAAGGAAGGAAATAAGATTAGAGCAGAAATAAATGACCTAAAGGCAAAAAAAAAATGAAAAAGAAAAAAACCCAAGAAATAGTTCATTGAAAAGATAAATAAGATTGATGAGCTCATCAAGAAACAAAGAGAGAGGATTAAAATAAATAAAATCAGAAATGAAAGCAGTAAAGTAACAACAGACACCACAAAAATACAAAGGATTGTAAGAAAATACTATGAACAACTATATGCCAATAAGCTGGACAATGTGGGTAAAATTGATAAATTCATTGTCCTCCTCAAACTACTAAAAAAATCCCAGAGAAATTAACATTTCCAAGCTATTTTTATGAGGCCAGCATTATCCTAATTTCAAAACCAGATAAAGGCATTACAAAGAAAGAGAATTATAGGCCAATATCCCTGATGAACATTGATACTAAAATTCTCAATAAAATATTAGCAAATCAGATCCAGCACTACATTAAAAAGATCATACACTATGATTAAATGGGATTTATTCCATGGATGCAAAGCTAGTACAATATTCATAAATCAATAAATGCGATACATCACATAACCAAATTGAAAAACAAAAATCACATGATCATATCAATCGATGCAGAAAAAGCATTTGACAAAATCCAACACCCATTTTTTATAAAAACTCTCAAGAAAGTGGGAACAGATGGGTCATCTCTCAAAATGATAAAGGCCTTATATCAAAAACCTACAGCCAACATCATATTCAATGGGCAAAAATTTAAGCCATTTTCCCTAAGAATAGGAATAAGATAGTGATGTTTGCTTTCACTATTCTAATTCAACATAGTACTGGAATCCTTAGCTACAGCATTCAGACAAGAAAAAGAAATAAAAGACATCCAAATTGGAAAGGAGGAAGTAACACTGTCATTATTCACAGATGACATGATATTATACATAGAAAACTGTAAAGATTCCACCAAAAAACTACTGCATTTAATGAAGGAATTTTGCAATGTAGCAGGATACAAAATTAACACCCAGAAATTGACAGCAATTTTATACACCAATAATGAACTTTCTGGAAAAAAAATTCCATTTTCCATGCAACAAAAAATTATGATATTTAGGAATAAACTTAACCAAGGAAGTAAAAGACTTGTGCTCAGAAAATTACGGGACATTGAAAAAAGGGACAGAAGATATAAATAAGTAGAAGAATATACCATGTTCATGGACTGGTATAATCACCATCATTGAAATGTCCATAGTATCCAAACCAATCTAGACATTCAATACAATCCCTATTAAAATACCAACAGCATATTTCACAGATCCAGAACAAATCTCCAAAAATGTATATGGAACCAAAAAATACCCAAAATCTTGAGAAAGAAGAAGAAAGTTGGAGGAATCACAATACCAGATATCAGGTTATACTATAAAGCCAATATAATCAATACAACTTGGTAGTGGCACAAGAACAGGCATATAGATCAATAGAACAGAGACTTCAGAAATGGACGTAAGTCATTATGTTCAATTAATATTTGACAAAGGAGACAAGAACATACAGTGGAGTCAAGACAGTCTCTTCAGTAAGTGGTGCTGGGAAAATTGGATAGATACATGCAAAAAAATGAAACTGGACTATCAACTTACATCATACACAAAAATATACTCAAAATGGATAAAAGACTTAAATGTAAGTCATGAAACCATAAAAAGCCTAGAAGAAACCATAGGTGGCAAAATCTCTGACATCTCTCATAGCAATATGTTTATGGACACATTTCATAGGGCAATGGAAACTAAGGAGAAAATGAACAAATGGGACTATATCAAAACAAAATGATTCTGCACAGCAAAAGAAATCATCAACAAAATGAAAAGGGAGAGTATGTTTGGCAAAGTTACATCTTATAAAGGGTTAATATAAAAATATATAAGGAACTCATATATAACAAAAGAAAGACAAACAATCCAATTACAAAATGGGCAAAGGACCTAAATAGACACTTCTCCAAAGTGTACATATAGATGGCCAAGAGACATGAAAACATGCTCAACATCTTTGATCATCAGAGAGATGCAAATTAAAATGATGAGGTATCTCCTCTCACCTGTCAGAATGGCTACCATCACCAAATCAACAAATGACAAGTGTGGGCAAGGATGTGGAGAAAAGGGACCCTACTACACTGATGGTAGGAATGCAGACTGGTGCAGCCATTATGGAAAACAGTATGGAGTTTCCTCAAAAAACTAAAAATGGAACAGCCATTTGACCTGTTGCTCCTGCTTCTAGGAATATATTTTAAAGAGAGCCAAAATAGCAATCAGAAAGAATGTATGCATCCCTATGTTCATAGCAGCACAATTTACAATAGCTAAGATCTGGACACAGCCCAAATGCCCATCAGTAGATGAACAGGTAAAAAAGATATAGTACATTTAAAAAAGATGTAGTACATTCCATTGTAGTACCATGGAATACTATGCAGTAGTAAAAAAGAAGGATCTCTCAACCTCTGAGACAACATGAAGGGACCTGGTAAGTATTATGCTAAGTGAAATAAGCCAGTCAGATAAAGACAAGTATCACATGATCTCACTAATATCTAATCTAATAAAAGAGTAATATGCAAATTAACCACCACTCCAAGACACCCAAGCCACACCCACCAGCCAAGCCACGCCCACCAGCCAATCAGAGAGGCTATATGCAAGTTAACCCAGCCAAGATGGTGGCGGCAGCCACACAGCTGGAACAAGCAGGAGGCTTGCCCTGGCGATGCAGGAAGCTAAGGGCCTAGGCCGTCTGCCTAGGCTGGCTGTGGCAACAAAGTTTCAATTATAGAAGATAAATAAATCCCAGAGACCTGCTTCCAACCTTGGGCTCAAGGAAGCCCTGGGAGCTTGGGTTGTCAGGGGCAACCCAATCAGGGCTCCGGTTAAAGCAACAAAGTTTCAACTTTAGAAGTTAAATAAATTCCAGGTACCAGTTTCCAGCCAGCCTCACTGCAAACAGCCATCAGCCCCTCACCCAGGCTGGCCAGGAGCCACAGTAGGGACCCGAACCCTGAAGGGTAGTGGCCAGCCTGAAAATGTCCCTCAGCCCCTCACCCAGGCTGGCCACACCCCCATGGGGTGAGAGTCCCCACTGGGGGCCTTGGCCAGCCTGCAAACAGCCATCAGCTCCTTATCCAGGCTGGCCAGGCATGCCAGCAGGTGGACATGCCCAGAGGGGTCCCAGACTGCCAGAGGGCACAGGCCGGGCTGAGGGACCCCCCTGAGTGCACAAATTTTTGTGCACCAGACCCCTAGTATGGAATATAATGAACAAAATGAACAAAATAGATCCAGAAACATAGAGGTATGGAACAGACTGTAAATCTTAGAAGGAAGGTGGGGGTGGTGGGTGGGTAGTTGGTAAGAAATCAACCAAAGTACTTGTATGCGTATATGCATAACCCATGGCTACAGATAATAGGGTGGTGAAGGACTAGGATGGGGACAGGGGAAGCTAGAAGGGTCAGTGTGGGGGGGGAGGGGAGAGAGAAGGACAAATGTAGTAGTTTCAAAAACAAAGATTTCATTTTAAAAACAAAAACAAACACAGAAGTAGTACACAGCCTCTCACCCTTTCCAGAATCTGGCAAACTACTACACAAGTACATGTCCCTATAAATCAAAGCAAGTTAGAGCAGGAAGAAATGTGAGGGATTGAGGAAATCATAGCCTGCTGAGATGATTTGTGACTTGCCTAAGGCCATGAATCTGGCTAGTCACAGCTGGACACAGATTCCCTCCTCTCAGGTTCAGCATTTTACCTTTGCATATACTTCATACTTGCATGCTTTGGAAGCAGGGTAGCCCACTGCCCCTAAGAGAAACTCAAGGGTACTGCAAATGGGGGAGTTGGAAATTTTGTTAGATTTGGGATTACATATATCTAGTCAGCCCAGACTATTCTTGTAGATATTAATGCTATTTGGAAAACATTTCCACGCCTTTTTCTTTTTAGATTTATGGTAGAATGACCTCCTGAGAGATGGAGTGGGATCATGTAAATAGTTTTAGTCAATAGGTTACAAGTAGAAATGATATTTGTAATTTCTATATAACACTAGAGCATTTAATTATTGTGGAAACCTCTAGAGTTTCTATTTCCTCAGGCATGACAACTGGAAACATTTAAGATGGTGATTGCTCCTTCAGTTTGAATTCCTAAGTGATTATGGTGAGCAGAACCAACCTCTATATAATGGGCTATACAGCATGAGTGAGTGAGAAGTAAGCGATTTAGGATTTGGAGATTATATGTTATTGTAGCAAAATTTAACATTATTCCAGTTGATAGAGCCTCCAATATTATTTCCAAGGCAATCAACTCTTTGACTGTCTCTTTCTTTCCTTACATCATACTAGCTTTCCCTCAAATGTATTTTTGCCCTATTGTGGTTGTCCTTGAAGCTTTTGTCGTTGTTGCTTTTTTTTTTTTTCCTACCAGTTTTCTTCTGTGGAAGGACAGGAAGAGGAGCTGTGATATGTAATACTGCTCTATTGATGCTCCACTGAATTCTTCTTGATAATAACTGAGATTAGGACCTCATTTTGACTTCACCTTAGAGTCCCAGGGATAAAACATAAATTCAGAAAAGAGCAAAAATAATTTTACAATATAAATTAATAAATAGGACACTGGAGGAAAAGAGATTAAAATGTTGATAATTATTTTGAAAAAGAATAGATGGAGAGTGATAGTGACTATGATTATGTACAGAAGAATTTATTAACTTTTTATTAGTTTATTGAAAAGAATGTAAGATTCAAAACTATTTTTTCAATTAGTGATGGGTTATATATCACCCCAACTTTTGCTGTTAAACATTAATCTGAACTTCATAATTTAAAGTATTCCTTTCTTTTGAAAACTCTATGTCTTATAAACACAAATATAGTACATTCTCAGTGAATAAAATAACTTGGAAAACACAGAGAAACACAAAGAAAAATTTTCTATAATTCTGCCACTCAGAAAATAAGCATCAACAATTGTTACATGACTTTGGAGACTTTTAAATATATGAATGTGTGTATGTGTGTGCCTGTATGGACTTAATTGTGCCCTCCCAAAATTCATATGTTGAGGTCCTAAACCTTAATGTGATGGTGTTGGAGATGAGACCTTTGGGAGGTAATTAGGTTCAGATGAGGTCATCAGTGTGAGGTCCCCATCTTGGCATTAGTGCTCTTATAAGAAGACACCATAGAGCTTGCTCTCTTCCTTTCTATCCCATGTAAGGACATAGCAAGCCAACAGTTACCTGCAAGCTAGAAAGATGATCCTAACCAAAACCCGATCATGCTGGCACCTTAATATTGGACTTCCAACTTCCATACTTGTGAGACACTAAATTTCTGTTGTTTGAGTCACTGAGTTTAAATAATTTTGTTAATGCTGCTCAAGTTGACTACCTATCATCTATATATCATCCATCTATCTATCTATCTATCTATCTATCTATCTATCTATCATCATCTATTTACTTATTATCTATTTATCTATCATCTATCTAAGATTCTAATTTAAAGCTACTAAAAGATGGTATTGTTACAGAATTTACCTAGTGACTGAAAAATACACAAGAGTACCCAGAGATACAGGAAAAACCCATTTATTTCCAGATGTACTAATATTGTGATTCAGGGAAGCCTGTTTCCAAATCCAGAGCAAGCTAACATGGAGGAAGCTTTCTCCTTTGGTTTCTTTGTCCCCCCAAATAAGGATCAGACTTCTGGACCTTTTGTGGCCTTTGCAAAAAGCCCCGGGTGTTGGAATGGGGGAAGTGAGACCACACCTAAAGGCCTGGCCTGAGACCAGCACTGATAACCCCATCCCGGGCTTATGTAGTGTTCATGCTGTATGGCCTCTGTAAAATGTGAGTATTTAAGTAAATAGGTCTTTCAAGAACAGATAGTTATGGGGGTTAGGGAGGAGGGGGGAGGAAGGGCAAGGGGAAAAAATGGAGATCTATCTATCATCTGTTGTAATACTTATCTATCACTTGTTGTAATACTTTAAGCAATGAAATAAAAAAAAAAGAACAGATAGTTAAGGAAGGGGTAGTGACTAGACTATAGGCTAACAAGAATGTTCATTAGGGATACTGATTAACTAGGCACAGAGTCAGGCTGCTGGTCTCCCGCTCCAAAATATCTTATTTTCCTCATCATTACGTTATACAATGGTAGCTAATAGACCAATCAAGTGTGTTTGTTATTATTAGTGTTTTTAAACTGAGGATGTATGTTTGGAAGTGTTATTAAAGTCTAATTATTAAATAAATTTTTTCTGTCAAATTTTGCTTATTTAACATAAATTAAACAAGAATGAACAGAAATAGGTAACTTACTGGACCTAATATTTTCACATGTAAAAACAGGGGTACACCATAATATTTAGATTAAAATGTTTATAAAAAATGTATTATAATGAAAATTAGAAATATACTAATATCCAGTAGAGGATTATTTAAGAAAATCGGATACATCGATTGATACAATAGAATAATATAGCCTTAAAATGATGTTGCAAATGAATATAGGGAAACCTGAGGAGCTCTGTGCAATTTATATACAGCAAATTTATGATTTTTTATTTTAGGGTTTCTGGCATTATGTTCCTTAGAAAGGGGTTTCTTATCCTGGTTTATGTAATTGTTCGCTTACTTTTTCTAATTATTTTCTTTTTTAGGAGTTATTTTTCTTCATCTTAAAAAATTTCTTGTGACAAAGTAAGTTTTGCTTTATAAAGAGGGCTGTGAGACCAGCTCTTATTTCTTTCCATTAAGAAAGAGTAGTCTGATATGTTTAGAGGATGAATTTAGGGTGGATTTGAGAATAGAATTTATTTTAAGACTTTACAAGCTAAATTAGTAAATAATTTATTATGAAATTGAAAAAATAAACCACAACACTTTCTACTAACCTTGTGCGGTCTACTGCCACACTCATAAAAGCAACTGACTGTCTCCTTCCACAAGCTCTCCTGCTGCCCTGTAGTGTTGCTCTCACACATATCACACTTGATTTCCAAAAGTCCTGGGCCTCAGGCAACAGGAGAAAAAGCACTAGATCTGACTCATTCAAAGGATCTTCCCAGTCCAATTTTCCCCTGATTTAGTCATTAGATTTGCAAAAGTCCCATTTTTAATGATCTTACCAAGTTTGGCCGACATAAAAAAGGAAAGGAAGAAAAGAACAGAAAACACAGAATGGTATTTGAGGCGCACCCTTTGAATAGTGCCTACTGCGCAAAGTGAGGACAAGAATCTAATTTTCTGGTCTGCTTGTTCTAGCATGCTTCTCTAGGTCTGTCATCAGTTGTGAGGGAACACAGAGGATATAAAAGATATTTTAATTCAAGTGGCTATATTCGATTCATTCCATTCTCCTTATAAAACTGCCTGCTGTAAAGTCGTGTCTAATGTGAAACAGTTCTAGCTTGGTAACTAAACCACGTATTAATTCCTATTAACATCGAACCCATCTCATATTCACCCAGTTGCTGTAACACATGGAAATCCAAGTCTGGCTGAACTCTGGGGTGACTGCACCCAGGTCTACACGTATAACAGAGATTTAAAAAGAGTTGTTCTCTCTCTGTTCAAGCTTGGGCCCAAACAGCTACACATAATAGCTGTTATATTATTCTCCAAACTTGCCAACACAGAGCTCTCTTTTATATAGCTTACATACCTATAAAAGTTACCCCATTAAGACAGAGTTTCTTAATTTTTGTTAATTGAAAACCTCACTAGAAATCTCTGTAGCTAAATGCTGAGGAAGACTTTTCACCTCTGTTAAATGGTCAAGACTCTGGTTCTGTGTATTAGTAAATTTCAGCTATCAGAGATGGCATTTGTTGTAGTAAATTCTTTAAATCACCAAAATGTAACACTGGCTAGTGTTCTGATTGTCTGGTTCATCATACAGAGACTTTCTAGAAGAAATTATTTTCAGGTAGATACCCAGGAGAGGGATTGCTGGTAACTCTATTCTTAATTTTTTGAGGAATCACCTAACTGTTAATCATAGTGGCTGTACGAGTCTACATTGCCACCAGCAGGAGACAACTAAAGTGCCCTGGGATAAAGGATGGGATGAAGATGAAGGGAATAATATTCAGCCGTAAGAAAAGATGAAATACTACCATTTGTGAAAACATGACTGGACCTTGAGAATATTAAGCTAAGTGAAATAAGTGAGTCAGAAGAAGCTAAGAACTGTATGCTTTCACTCATATGTGGCATATAAAACTCATGGACACAGCCAGCAGAGGGAATGGGGTACAGGGAGAAGAGGGTCCTAATATGAGGTGACAGGAGAAGATTTGACTTTGGGTGGTGGGCACATGGTGCATTATACAGCTCCTATAACATAGAAACCCACACCAGAAACTGAGTAACATAGAAACCCACACCGGAAACTGATATGATTCTATTAACCAATGTCACCCCAATGAATTTAATTTAAAAATAAAATAAAAATAAGGTAAATTATTTATCATAATGGAGTATAACTTGGTCCCCTGTAGTTAAAATGACAGTGTCTTCCACATTGGAACTGATATTTCAGAATTTATTTATTCATTCATTTATTTATTTCCAAGATTGTAAAAAAATAAACCTCACCCGCTGCCTGCCAATGTCTACTGTTTTTGCAATTTGTTTCCAAGTGGTCTGGTCTGAGCATTCTCATGTATATATGCTAATTCCTGGTTCCTTTTACTGTGTTCTTAATGGGAAGTGCTCGTGAAGAAAGAGTAAAACTTAATTTTGCTCCCATTGCTCTCAGTTCTTCTTCCCCTGCAGCACTGGGAACGTTCACTCGGGTTAGCCATGGATTCTTCTTCATGTTCACACTTAGGATAAATCCCTGAGTTATTTTCTAATCAAAACCATACAAGGGAAACTTACCCAGTTTCTTTACTCTTATCTGGAATTACAGCAAACTTAGTGGTAATACATCTTCTCACACTGTTCAACAACACTGTGATGAATAAA
The DNA here is from genome assembly GCA_004026665.1 of Murina feae. NCBI lineage: Eukaryota > Metazoa > Chordata > Mammalia > Chiroptera > Vespertilionidae > Murina > Murina feae. The sequence continues at coordinate 37,351 of PVJC01000804.1, read as the reverse complement.
AATGGGAAAAATATTCTTGCTTAAAAAATGAGAATAAAAGAAGTTTTTTATTTTTATACATATTTTTAAATTTATCTTCATTATTTAAAATATCGCATATGTCCTCCTCCCCTCCCCCGCTGGGGCCTCCTCCACTCTAACCTCAGACTGCCCTCCCCAGTCCTATGCCACTATTATCTGTTCCCAGCGGTTATGCATATATGCATGTAAGTTCTTTGATTAATCTCTTTCTGTCCCCTCTTTCCCGTCCCTCTGAGATTCCTCAGTCTGTTGAGTGCTTCCATGTCTCTGGATCTGTTTTGTTTATTAGTTTATTTTGTTCATTAAATTCCATATATAAGTGAGGTAATGTGACACTTGTCTTTCTCTGACTAGATTATTTTATTTAGCATAATACTCTATAGGTCCCTCTATGCTATGTCAAAGACTAAAATATCCTTTTTATAGCTGCATAGTATTCCATTATATAAATGTACCACAGCTTTTTATCCGTTCAACTACTGATGGGGACTTGGGCTGTTTCCATATCTTAGCTATTGTAAATAATGCTGCTATGAACACAGGGGTGCATATATTATTTCTGATTGGTGTTTTTGGCTTATTAGGATATATTCCTAAAAGTAGGATCACTGGGTCAAATGGCAGTTCCATTTTTAATTTTACACTTTTTTCTGTAATGGTTGCACCAGTCTCCATTCCTCCAGCAGTATACTAGGGTTCCTTTTTCTCCACATCCTTGCCAGCACTTGTTTGTTGATGTATTGGTGGTAGCCTTTCTGACATGTGGGAGGTGATAGCTCATTGTCCTTTTAATTTATATCTCTCTGATGATTAGTGATGCTGAGCATTTTTTCATATGTCTCCTGTCCATTTGTATTTTATAGATTAGTAGAATTAACATCTTTAAAATGTCCATACTAACCAAAGAAATTTATATATTTATGCAATCCCTATTAAAATACCAACAGCATATTTCACAGATCTAGAACAAATACTCCAAAAAAGTATATGGAACAGTAAAAGACCCCAAATGGCCACAGAAATATTGAAAAAGAAGAATAAAATTGGAGGGATCACAATACCAGATATCAAGTTATACTATAGAGCCATTGTAATCAAAACAGCCTGGTACTGGCACAAGAACAGGTATATAGATCAATGGAACAGAACAGAGACTCCAGAAATCGACCCAAGCCTTTATGGTCAATTAATATTTGACAAAGGAGGCAAGTGCATACAATAAAGTAAAAACAGTCTCTTCAATAAATGTTTTTGGGAAAATTGGACAGGTACATGAAAAAAATGAAACTAGACCACCGACTTACACCATACACAAGAATAAACTCAAAATGGATAAAATACTTAAATGTGAAACCATAAAAATCCTAGAAGAAACCATAGACAGCAAAATATCAGACATCTTGGGTTGCAGAATTTTTACGGAAACATTGCTGAGGTCCCAGGGCAACAGAAGCAAAGGGAAAAGTAAACAAATGGGACTACATCAAACTAAAAGCTTCTGAACAGCAAAAGAAACCAGCATTGAAATGAAAAGGTAAACTCCTACATGGGCTAACATATTTGCCAGAAATACATCTGATAAGGAGTTAATTTCCCAAATATATAGAGTTCTCATACAACTCAACAAAAGGAAGACAAACTCCAATTAAAAAATGGGCAGAGGACCTAAATAGACACTTCTCCAGAGAGAAGTCTTTTAAATCAAGAGTTCATGTTGGGGAAAAGCAACTGATTTAAAGAACAGATGATCCCATAAAAAAAGGTCCTAATGCTTTGGCTGTAGATGCTCAGTTGGCTGGGTGTCATCCTGTGTACTGAAAGGTTGCCAACTGTGGTTGTGGGCTCGATTCCTGATAAGGGGCATGCAGGAGACAGCGGATTGATGTTCACTTTCACATCAATCTTTTTCTCTCTCTTCCTTTTAAAAAAAGTCCTGGGTTTTAATATCCTGTACTGTAAATGGCAGCTTCATTTCATTAACATCTCCCTCGTAGATTTCCTTCTTTAACTAACAGCCCATTCTTCTCATCACCAGCATAGGGAGCCTTCAGTCTTCACTGGTCTCTACATTCAATCAGTTGCCAAGATTTTGAGCCTCCATCTTTGAGTTTATCCTTTTACTATTTTCATTTTTTCAATTCCCACAATCCCCAAAGGATCCTACTGTCCCAAAGCTTTTCCTCAAAAAAAGTGTCTCTATGTTGTATTTTTTATTGAATTTATTTACTAATTAATTATTCTTAAGGAACAATCTAAAGATTACCATTTCTTATTTCTGAGAGTATCTTTTTACATAAAGGACATTGCTACATTCAAATCAAATTTTAATGTTCACAGAAATTATCTGAAGATGCTGTGTAACACAAAGTTCTGATTCAGCAGGTCTTGGGGGAGGGCCCACGATTCTGCATTGGGAACAAGTTCCCACCTGCTGCTGCCACTTGAGAGCCACACTTTGAGTAGTAAGATTCTAAATTGTCTCATAGCCATCTCAACAATAGTAATAATCCTTTAATAATGCTGGCAGTTTTTGCATGATCTAGTTCTTCCCAGTTTTGTTTTGTTTTCACTCTGCTTGCTAAGTCTTATTCTGGGTGCTTGCTTTTTAACAGAGTAGCAGAATTGATCCAACTACCTTAAAACAAAAAGGGAGACATAGTTTCTGGCTGCTTCGGGCATTCATTTTAATTGTAATCTTTCAGGGATTTTCATTTTTAATAACTATGCTATCAGATTCCCATTCTTGGCATTAGGGCTATGTGTCACAGCTTCCCATAAAGCATTCTGATTTATAGACTCACTGTTCCTCACCACAAAATGAAGAGAAATCATACATTTGAAATCCCATATCTAACTAATAAGATTTTATACTATCTGCTGTTTAATCATCATTTAACTCTGAAAATAACTCCAATTTTCAAAATGCATTTAATATTCTGGAAACATCAGCAACAGAGGTTACATGATACAATGGGGGCAGTTTCCTTTCTCCAGGTCTGTTTGTTTCCTTGCCCTCTCTAGCCTGCTTCTGGCTTCACTTACCTTTTCTACTACTTTTCAGATGATTCATCAACTTTCTGGCATTCCCCCTTACCATCTGTGTCCCAGTAAAATCCAATAAACTTTTAATATCCAGCATCCCATTAACTACATTCATATATATATAGCTAATTCCCTGGGAGTTGATGACCTCAAGAGAAAGGGCACTACAAGTTTCTGAACAACTACTCTGTCAAGTTTTGTGCCAACTGCATCAACAAAATCATCTTATTTAATCCTGAAACATTAAAGATCCTAAAAAGTTTTTTTTTTTTAGAGTAGATAATGTTCAGTTTATTAAGAATAAACATCTTGCCCTAACCAGTTTGGCTCAGTGGATAGAGCATCAGCCTGCGGACTGAAAGGTCCCGGGTTCGATTCCGGTCAAGGGCACGTACCTTGGTTGCAGGCACATCCCCAGTGGAGAGTGTGCAGTAGGCTGCTGATAGATGTTTTTCTCTCATCTATGTTTCTAACTCTCTCTCTCTTTCCCTTCCTGTCTGTAAAAAATCAATAAAATATATTTAAAAAAGAATAAACATCTTATTTCTCCAATTTCCAAAATTATTTTAAAATTTTATTTGCTTGAATGCATAATGTATGCATATGGTATTAATTCAACAAATATAAAAGGAATAGGCAAAAAACAGAATCTCTCTCCTTCCCATCATTCTCATCAAGTCTCTGCCTAACCTAGTATGGAATATACATAAATAATCATTTACTGATAATACCTTATCATATAGACAGATTACAATTAATAAATATGTTTTCATGACCATTATGACATTGATTCTCCTTATAATACTATAATATAGGCAGGACAGACATTGCTCTCAACCATTTTACATATGAAAAACTGAGGTTCAAAGAGGTGAAATGATCTGCCCATGTATATACTTAGCAGAAAATCCCGTTCAAGACAATTAATCTAATGCTTTCTGTGACATCAAGGAAAAGTTAACTCATGGATCATAGATGAAAAATATTAGCCCTTCTTAACTAAGTAAATATTCTTTATAATGTTAATTCTTCAAGAACTTCCTTTGTTTAATATGGTAGCAACAAGGATTATTTACATAAATCATCTAATCTAATAAAAGAGTAGTATGCAAATTAACCATCACTCTGAGACACCCAAACCATGTCCACCAGCCAATCAGAGTGGCTGCATGCAAATTAACCCAACCAAGATGGCGGCTGGCAGCCATGGAGCTAGAGCAAACAGGAGGCTTCCATTGCACCAGCAATGAAGTTGAAACTGCCTGCCTAGGTCGGTTGGGCCTCTGCACAAGGCAACAATATTTCAATTATAGAAGCCATGGAGCTGAAGCAAATAGGAGGCCTCGTTGGCTGACTAGACCTCCGCTCAAGGCAATAAAGTTTCAATTATAGAAGATCAATAAACCCAGAAACCTGATTCCAGCCAGCCTCGCTGGGACGTTGGGTCAATGGGAGCTGTGTGCAGTGATAAAATGGCCCTCAGCACCTCACCCAGGCTGGCCAGGCATTCCAGTAGGGACCCAAACCCTGAATGGGTTGTGGGCAGCCTGAAAATGGCCCTCAGCCCCTCACTCAGGCTGGCTACACCCCCATGGGGTGAAGGTCCCCACTGGGGGCTTGGCCAGCCTGCAAACAGCCATCAGCCCCTCACCCAGGCTGGCCAGGCATGTCAGCAGGTGTACATCAGCTGAGGGGTCCCAGACTGTGAGATGGCACAGGCTGGGCTGAGGGACCCCCCAAGTGTACAATTTTTTGTGCACATTAAAGCTCAATATTCTAGCTTTGCAATTGCAATTATCAAGCTGTAACCAAACACCTCATTCAACAAGGGTTGGAGTTCCTATGACTGGAGTTTCATGGCTCTTCCTCTGAGATAACTGTTGGTAATCAGAACTGAGAGGCTGCTAAAGAAGAGCTGGTTCATTTATGTACCTGGTCCATTAAAAATACAAAACAAAACAAGCAGAAAGAAACATTATTCTAATTACAACTGACTGATGGAGTTTTTCTATTTTGGGATTCTAGGCAGATCCATAACTTCTATACTACTCTCAGTATTAACAGATCCTTTGTGTTTTGAGATCTTGAAAGTCCAGTTCAATATAATATGAGAGCTTCAACTACTCACTAGATTCAAAGTTTTCTCCCTCCTCAGCTCAAACCTGCCTCAGACTGAGACCTATAGGGAGGAAGCAGGCATGAGGAGGCTTTCTCTCTCCATCTTGCTTTCCTACTACTCTGATTCTTTTTTGGTGCCTTTGGATACTCCAATATTGAAACAACAGTAGCAAAAAGGTAAGGTTGTAATTTGAGAGTTTTCTGGGTGTAGAGTTGTTTGTAGGATGGTGTTTTCTCTCATGGGATATCTTTTTAAAATATATTTTTATTGATTTCAGAGAGGAAGGTAGAGGGGGAGAGTGATAGAGGAATGAGAGAGAATCATCGATTGGCTGCCTCCAGCATGCCCTCTCCTGGGGATTGAGCCCACAACCCTGGCATGTGCCCTTGACTGGAATAGAACCTGGGATCCTCCAGTCCACAGGCTGACACTCTATCCATTGAGCCAAACCAGCTAGGGCTGTCATGGAGTACCTTTAAAGTTCCTCAGAAATACCTCCACTGGCCACTGGGGACTCCCACTGTAGGTTTCCAATACAGATGTCTCCTCTAGCTGGCTGCTATTACTTTCCCTTTGCTCCTGGCTTTTGGTAGTCCACCTCCGACTTTGTTTTTCTGGGGTTGCCTGTGGCTCCTGATGATCTTGGGCGTAACAGCATTCAAGGCTAATCAATTCCAAATACCTTCCCTGGAGTCCTCATGGGAAACAAGCTGTATCATCAGTGGAAGTCCATGCTCCAACTATTGCCTCCTTCCTCACTCTGCTGCAACTCTGACTTTTTGGGTACTGTTTCTATGTGGTATGCTGAATAATTCCCCTCCAAAGATGTCCATGCTTTAACCCCTGGGACCAGTGACTAGTTTACAATATGTGACAAAGGGATTTCAGAGATATGTTAAGGCTACAGATTTTGAGATGAGTAGTTATCAGAATGGGCTCAAAATGATTACATGAACCTTTAAAAGCAAGAGCATTTCCTGGCTAAAGTCAGAGTGGTAACATCACCTGAGAAGCACTCCATGTGCTCTGGTTGACTCTGAGCTAGAAGGTCCACTGTGCAAGAACCAGAGAGAGGCAGCTAGGAGCCAAGGGTGGTTCCCAGCTGATAACCAGCCAGGAATTAGGGACCTTAGTCCAACAGCTGAATGGAACTGAATTCTGCCAACCTTAATAAGCTGGAAACAGATTCTCCCCTAGAATTTCCTGAGGGAACATAGCCCAGCCAACACCTTCATTTCAGCCTTGTGAGGCCTGAAGCAAAGAAACTAGCTGAGCCCACAGGATTTCTGACCTATAGTAACTGTGAGGTAATGAATTTTTTTGCTGTTAAGTTTGTGGTCATTTGTTATAGCAGCAATAAGAAAGCAATACACTCTACACAGGTCAGCTCTTCAAGTGTATCTCTGAAGCCTCCTCTCATTTGCTTAAGATGAGGAGGAAACACGGGCAAGGGAAGAGGGCACATTTCAGCAGCCCAGAAACCATTCCTGATGAAATTCTTGATCTCATCAATTCACAGATCTCCTGTTATATACCTGAGATTAAAGAAGGACTACGAGTTCCTGGACCATATTTTGATTATCCTTTAATAAGTTATATCTTTTTCAGAATAGATGGCCATCAATAACATTTATTCTTAGCTGTAAGGCCTCAGCTAACATAGAGCAAGAGGAAATATCTAATTTTAATATATTTTATTGATTTTTTACAGAAAAGAAGGGAGAGGGATAGAGAGTTAGAAACATTGATGAGAGAGAAACATCAATCAGCTGCCTCCTGCACATCTCCTACTGGGGATGTGCCCACAACCAAGGTACATGCCCTTGACTGAAATCAAACCTGGGACCCTTCAGTTCGTAGGCAGATGCTCTATCCACTGAGCCAAACCAGTCGGGCTAATTTTAATATCCTTTTATATGTACATACCAACAAAGTTGCCTTCCCTTTCAAGTTTGATATTCTTAATACATGTTGAATAGATTGGAGATGCTATGATTAGAAAGGGCGACAGAAGAGGGAGTTGAGATCCTAAAGATAGAATTCACCACAAGGATGGGAATAGAGACAAGTCAGAAAAAATAAAATTGCCCAAGACATGATGAGTTCATGTGGATGAAACAGCCCTAGACTTTAGAGATAGTAGCATGAGGAGAGTTAGTTAGTGTTTGGTGGTTCTGGATGAAGAATGGCTCACAAGTAAGCACATTTCCTAGTATATCTTTCTGCAAGAATTGGCAAGACTGGAATGAACCAGGACTATGTAGTGGAGTGAGTACAATAGTTGACCCTTTTCTCTCTTGGGTTTTATGACTTCATAGCTTGAATTTCCAACAGAGAATGGGGATGATGGAATGATGGAAGCAGAGGATGGAGTAGCAGTTCTGTCACAGAACCCATGATATGTGTGTGAGTGGGGGCAGGACCACCAGGACTCTACTGCCCACTACTAAAAGCCACATGCTGGGAAGACTCTGAAGATTGGTGTATATCTGAAGAGGGAGGCAACTTTGTCACAGTTTCTGTCTCATATTGCTGCCCTTAAAGATCATTTAGAGCCATGATTTCACAGTTTCTAGTAATCTAGTTCAACTTCCTCTGTTTGGCCTACTCATTGGATGCCTACCATGTACAGGTCACTGGCCTTCATTCTAAAAGCTGACATGTCTGTAAGGCTGTTGCTGTTTAGAAATTGTGCTATCATGGATAGAATCTTCTTCCTGACAAAAGCTGACTTATTCCTTAGAGTAAAGGGCAACCATAGAGTAATTTCTAGATTTCTGTTTCCTTTCCATAGTCATTTCAGGAAGAAAAAGGTAAATATGAAGAAAAAATTAATATATATAGAAAAGTCTTCTCTGTGGGTAGTTTGAGCCACAATATCTCAAAGTTAGGGCCATTCTATGTATATTTTATATTTCTCATTTAATTACCTATAATAAACAGCCAAGAAATAGTCATAACCCATATCCTCAGCACCTAATGCCATTTCTGACATACAATATAGTACCTAATAAATATTTGTTGACTCAATGAATATGAAAAAATGCAAACCAAGCATTTACAATATTATGATATTATTTCTTTTGAGTTCAACTCCACAAGAATGAGTGCAGAAGGTCACTGGGAGAGTGTGAAGGCATCATGAGTTTAATATTTCAATAACCAGTGCCAAATTCTTAATGCCAGAAGGGAGGAGATGGGATGTTAAACCACCTCTTATTACCACTTTTGTTGACTTCAATTGCCTCGGTATTATCCTCCAATTGCTTTGTTTCTATGGAGCTCTAACTCCTCATTACCTCTCACTGTAACGCCCTACAAATCATCCTGCTTTCTTTATCCTCTCTCACCTCAAGGTAATCCTGTCATCTTGCTCCAGTTGGAGCTGCTTCCATTTAGAAGACTGTGATAAATTCTCTCTCTACCCCTATTGCTCTTCAGGAAAATTATACTCTGGATAAGTGGATGTTACAGACACGTTTCAGAATGTATTTAGCCTGAATTTCTCTTGTCTTCCAACATTCTCCTAAGCCATTACCTTTGGATTGGAGTGAAATTAAAATTTAAGCAGATAGAGGTTCTGAATTTCTTCCTTTGACCAGATGGAAATCGTTACATTAGAATGCTGATGGCTGCAAAATCTTGGACATATTGTTTTCACAATTAAGACATGGCAAACACAAAGTTCTTCAGTCAAAGCCAGCATTCAAATTCAGCTTCCATTTGCTGCTATAAATTTTGTTCTTGTTGCTGCCAGTAAACACCAACTGTTCAAGTGAAATAGTAAATCCAAATGTGCTGTTGGATGAGAGTAAAAAAAATTATTTGCTGCATAAATGCTGATGCAAAAGAATTATTCAATACACTAAACTAGGGAAGAGAAAGGAATAGAGAAAGTTGAACCAAATGCAGTTCTCACTAAGAGATTTTTAGTTGAAAGCACTAAAAATTCTCTTGAGGAAATGTTGATGCAATATACTATTTAAACATCAAGGAGAAAATAAATACAGAATTAGGATATCTACCCTAAAATGAGCATACTTTGAGTGCTTTAAAGGGGTTATCAGAAAAGGCATTCCCAGGTTATGAAAATCAGGGGGGAAAACCCCAAAGCTTCTTTAAAGCTGATGGGAGCACATTGCCCAGAAATTATTTGTTAATGATCAATCTAACAGCTGAAGTCAAAGTCAGTAGCTAGTGCAATCCATGATATAAGGATTTAATGACTTTCTTACAGATTTACTCTGAGGCTTATCATCAGAAGTCTGTTTTCATGTCTCCTTACAATTTAATTTAATGCATAGCTGGAATTATGACCCAAAAAGATAGTTTCATAAGTGATTTCCTGGAGTTTAACTTTGGGTCACTTAAATTTATAAGGGGTTTCTCTTTTCCTTTCCCTCATTGCTTTTCTGTGATACTGAAGGAAGTGTATGGACTTTGAACTTAGCTGATCTGAGGCCTGGGACCCAGTGTGATTCTTATACCACTGATGCTACTTTCTCATGTGAATAATAGTGCTCACCTCACTAGTTTGCTGTTAGAATTAAATAAGATAATATATGTTAAATACTTTGCACAAGTCTTACACATAAAAGGACCTTAATAGTAATATTAGTTCCACTCCAAGATTAGACTTTGCAAACAAATAATTTGAAAAACAGACTATTTGAATCAATTCTTTAGTGTGATGAGGCTCCAGGCCAAGAATCAAGCAATAAAGATGTTCCAAATCAGAACATTTCAACATCTGCGAAAAGCTAAGGCTTTATGTTTGTGGCTAAAATAAGCAGTTTAATATAAAGCGGTTTTTCTTTTTAAAAATTCTTCTTCATTTTCTCAAGGGAGGAAAAGCATTTTCAGAATAATGTTTAAAATCTTCCCTTTGTAGATCTAAAGATGTGGGCAAGTTTCATACTGAAGTTGAGGTTTGCTGAAAGTGTTAGATGGATATATGAGGACCAGACACTGCTGTCAAAAATAAAACAGATGTTGGTGTCTTGAATGCCTTTATGTGAGGCCAAAACTAAGTGGCTGGCTTATTTTTTCATTGAATTAATTGGTGTATCTAGCTTAACTGGCCAAATTGTTTTTGCTTAAATGTTCACTTGCTTTAGTATTGTATTGATATATTCCATGTTTTCAAAAGTACAGAAAATACCAATAATGCCAAATACAGGGTTGGGCAAAAGTACGTTTACAGTTGTTCATATGAAAAATAATACAATAAATAATAATACAAGAATAAACTCTGTGTTTTACATATTCGTAAATATAAACCTACTTTTACTTCACCCTGTATATGTATACAGAGCAAGAGAAACTATTCATTTCCAGACCCCAGATTTATAGCAATTTTTATATAAGTGTTAGTTTCTCCTTATGGTTACTTCTGAACATGTGTAAATTATCAGAGTCTGTGTGCATTTATTTACACACACACCCAAAACAAATAAACAAACAAACAACAAAACAATACCAGCAGAGACACAGCTAAGCCAAGTTGAGCCTTATTGGGTGGGTTTGGGGAAACATAGGCCAGCTCAGGGTAAGGCAAGCCTATGAGATAAGAAGTACAAAATAGTAGTAAAAACCCTTAGAAACTCTTTATTTTGAAAAGACATCCCAATAACATCCTACATATAGACTAGAAGAGACACGCATGTGCTTTATGTGTGATACAGTGAGCGAAACCAAAGGCTAACTCTGAATGTCTAACCCAGCTTGAACTTCGATATTAATGAAGGAAACAGTGGTATTGATTCAAAGAGCTCAGGATCGGCAGGGAGATAGATATAGAGTCTACAATCACATCCATCTGTTGCCTGGGTCTCCTTTTCACTATTCTGGCAGAGAGATCATCCAATTGACACTTGAAGTGAACAACTCACCCTTTTACAACAGGCTATTCTCTCTTTGAATAACATTATTAGATTTTTATTTTTATTTTTGGATCAAGGTTTAGTTCTATGTAATTTCCACTTATTGGTCCTACTTCTGTCACTCATGGTCAATCCCAGGCAGAACCCCACTTCCAGTGGCAATTAGTCTCACAAACCTTAAGGCAAGGGTAACAAATTTTAAATAATTACAAATGAGCTACTGAAATTTAAAAATTGGAAAATTATCTATAAAAATACATATTTTTCCATTTTATTGAAACTTTGGAAGCAATGGGCCCACATTCCCAAATGGTAATCATTGGTTGAATTGAGTAGCAGGTGCTGCTTTCAGACAGCACATCACTTCACTTCTCCCTATTGTCTTGCACTGGGCCTGCTGTCCTCATTTTATGATACTTCGACTGCCTCTGAAAGTCCTTTTGTGTCCTCTATAAGGCTTCTTTGCTTCAGAAGATTCATCCCCCTTATTTTTTCCCTTTGCAGGATGAACTTCAGGCATGCTTGAAACATAAACCTGTTGAGTGATGCTACACAGAGGAAACTGACATTTGATTAATCTAATTTCGCAATCAATTCTGGAGTAAACATGTGGCTAGACACTTTTAATCCCTTAGGATAAGGGTGAGGTGTGGAGGGAAGAGGTTATAAAAAAGCCTAAGTGAGTGCCAAGTATAGTTCTCTAATTTCTGCTGGAGGCTTAATTCCCAGTAATTCTTTTTATTTATTGTTGAGAGTATTTCAGATGTCCCCCATTTTCCCCCATAGTCCCCCTCTACCTAGTCCTCCCCTCAGGCCTTCATCACACTATTTGTCTGTGTCCATGGATTATGCATATATGCATATAAGTTCTTTGGTAAGTCTCTGCCTGCTCCCCCTCCCCCCTTCCCTCTGATATCCGTCAGTCTGTGCCAGGTTTCCATTCCTCTAGATCTAGTTTGTTCATTGGTTTATTTTGTTCATTAGATTCTACATGTTAGTGAGATCATGTGATAAAACAGCTGTGGTACATTTACACAATTGAATAATATGCAGCTATAAAAAAGAAGGATTTCTTACCCCTTGAGATAGCATGGAGGGACCTGGAGATTATTATGCTATGTGAAATAAGCCAGTCAGAGAAAGAAGAGTACTGGTAGTTGTTGTTATATGCAGCTGTGAATCCTCATGCGAACTTAGGCATGTGGGTAACAGTATCTACAATGAAAAACATGCTGTGTAGGTTTTTGCTTTGTTTTTTTGCCTCCATGATGTCCAAATTTAATGCAAATTTATTTATTAAAATCCTCACCAAAGTATATGTGTGTTTTTTAAAATTTTATTTGAGAGAGAGAGAAAGAGAGAGAGAGAAACATATATGTGAAAAAGAAATATCAAGTTGTCTCTGGTTCTTACCCCTACAGGGTCTCATAGCAGCAACCCTTTAGTGCATGGGACAACACTCAACCAACTGAACCACACAAATCAGGACTATAAATGCAAATTTATATACTCTGACACTATATGTTGGAGTCTTACTGTCAATTGTATCATAATCCTCCATGTCTGGAAAGAGGAAGAATGCTCGATTTTGAATCCCAGTATCTGTAATAATCTATAATAAAAGCATAATATGCTAATTAGACTGAGCAGCCTAACAACCTTCCAGACAACCTTCTGGATGAAGCTGAAGCAGCAGGCATCCCCCGCAGAGGCAGTTAGGGGTGATCAGGCAAGCAGACGAATGGTTAGGGGCAATCAGGCAGGCAGGCCAGTGGTTAGGGGCAATCAGGCAGGCAGAGTGGTTAGGGGTGATCAGGCAGGCAGGCAGCTGAGCAGTTAGGAGCCAGAGGTCTCAGATTGCAAGAGGAATGCTCCTGTGGGATCGGGCCTAAACTGGCAGTCGGACATCCCCTGAGGGGTCCCAGATTGCGAGAGGGTGCAGGCCAGGCTGAGGGATGCCCCCCCCTCCCATGCATGAATTTTATGCACCAGGTCTCTAGTCTCTAATAAGTAGTTGAATGTACTGAGATGTTTCTAGGTACTTCCATAACTGGTAATAACTGAATGGACAACTGCAGAAGCCATGTGATGATTATTCTGGAATAAGATTCAGCTTACCTGCTTGGGTCTTTGAGGCAAAGAAACTTAGGGGTCTCAGACCCCTCAGATATGAAGGTATAGGATTATTAACATCAGTTATGAACTACGGACCCTCTTCTGTGTAGGGACTATAGCTTAGCCCACCAACCCTTCTGTTGTAATTCTCTTCCTTTTCATAATTGTCAATAACCATTCCATTAAGAATCTATGACAAGACAGATTGAATTTATAAGGGATGTGTGTGGATTTGCATGGAGTCAGGATAAACTGTAGCAGATGCTATCAGTGCTTTATTCATGTCCCTCCAGCCCTTGCCAGTTCAACTTCCAGCATCTTTCAGAATTTACCACCCTCTAATCCTAAGACACTGACAGAAAGAAACCATAAACAGATCACAGTTTTTTCTGTTGCTCAACCTGAGTTCTGGTTGCTGTAGTTTTTGGCCTATCTAGAGATCACAAGTGTAAACCAGGCCGACAACTTGAGTGAAACCATGGGGCCAAATGTAGACCCAAAAGAAGGATAAGCATTGGCTTCTTTGCAGGTTCCAGCCATCAGTCATTCAGTTAGTACATCTGTAGAAATGATCTGAAATTCTGATTTTCCCATGACAACCTGAAGTGAGCCCTTGGAACCCTTGGGAAGGACAACAGGAAGCTGAATTTCATTGTTTAACATAAATTCTTTAATCAATTGATTAACGGCTTAATGGAATTTTCAGACAGAAAATTTTGAAAAATGATAGTATTAATCTTATACAGAATAGAAGAGAAGCTATTTAAGGTAAAGGGCCAGTTTCCTCCAACATGACCGCTATAGCATTATTTGATGCTACTCTGACCTAAAGGGACAGAGCCACAAAGTATCTGCAGGAATGAGGGGGAGCAGGGTATTGTAATGCTGCCAGCTCAGGACAATGCAGGGAGTGTACTGTGAATTTTTATTAATTACTTACTATATACCAGGACTTATTCTAAGTGTTTTACATTCAGTAACTAATTAATTATAATCTCATAATATAAGTATCATTATTATACTTATTATTCAAATGAGGAAACTGAGGCACAAATAGCTTTAGATTACTCGCATCCTAATAACCTCACTCCACTACTTGAGCTATTTGGGTTCTCCTGATGTAGCTGGGTCTTGAATATTCATTTCTCATTCATGGATGAAGACTTGCCATGGATTGTGTGGCAATGTTACTCACCCCGGCTTTGTTGTGGCAAGCTGTTGTGGATGTGATCATGGTTCCAGCTCTTGTGGAAAGGGTTGCCCGATATCTCACTGGTACATGCTCACTGTGAGATCCTGGAGTCCACAGCCTGGGAGGAAGAGGTCTTGGGGTCTGAGGCTCAGGAAATGTGACTTTGGCCAGTGTTGTGTGACTCTTGCTGGGGTAGCATCACTCTGAAACTCACTACAAGGATCCCACAACCCATGTCAGTGAGAGGCAGCTGTCCCGTACTCTGCGGTTGAGGCAGTGCGACCTGGCCAAGGTTATTTCTCTTTGCAAACCATGAGGGAGCCCAGGAGTTAGCAGCTGGGGATATGGGAATCTCAGAGTCTGTGGCTGAAACAGCATAACCTTGTCCAGGGAGGCCTCACCAAGGTATCAAGAAGCAGGCGGCTGAAAGAGGGAAGTCATAGATCCTGCTGAGGGAGCCATGCACCCTTGGTTGGAGGGGCACAGGCCCAGTGGCTGTTCACACAGGTACCCAGGTGCTGCCTGCTGGGGTCATTTGCTTGTGAGGCCCACATGCTGAAGCAGCACAACCATCTGGAGGCTGGCAACCAGGGTGGTGGAATACCCATTTTTGCTGTAGGAGCCATAACCCCTTGGTTGGGTATGCGTGCCTGCCCAGCAGCAGCTCCTGGAAGCTCCCAGGAGCTGCCTGCCAGGACAGTGGGCTCGTGGGCCCACACGCTGGAGTGGTGCAACTGTGGTGTCAGGAGGCCAGCAGCGGGGAGGGGGACATCCCAGTTTCTGCTGTGGTTGCTGCTCACCCTTGTTTAGGTACATGTGTGCCCAGTGGTGGCTCACAGAGGCCCCCAAGAGCTGCCCACTGTGGTGGTGGGCTCATGGGGCCTGTGTGCTGGAGCAGTGCAACCACGGTGTCCAGTGGTCAGCAGCCGGGGAGGGGGAAGTCCCATTTTCTGCAGCAGGGGCCATGCCCCCTTGCTTGGGTATGTGCACGCCCAGCAGCTCACAGAGGCACCCAGGATATGCCTGCCGGGCAGTGGTCTCAGGGGAGCCGTGCACTGGACCTATGTGACCATGGTGTCTGGAGACCAGCAGCCAGGGAGGGGGAAGCCCCAGTTTCTGCTGCCAAGCTCCTGCACCCTTTAAGGTGGACATCCTGGGTCTGAGGTATGTGGACAAGGCAGCAGATTTTGGCTGGAGTGGTTGCAGGGTCCTGGGCAGTGTCCAAGGCCAGAGTGGGTGGTGGTGAAGCTGGGTTCTAGTGGAGGCCACTCTCCCCTTTAAGATGGCAATGGGCTCTGTGCCTGATCCCCATATCCCAAGGAGTGCCTGCAGCAGTAGCAGGGGCTCTCTGTCCAGGAGAGCCTGATTTGCCAGCGCCTGCTACTCCTGCAGGATCTGACTGTCACACACACACACACACACACACACACACACTCCACATGTCCACACGTGCTCCTTTCATCCCCTCACTCACTCATACCCTCTCCCTCACCTCCATCTTGCCAGCCACCATCTTGCAAACTCCTCAGTTTGCTTTACATGTTCTTAAGAACCCATCAACCTCATTGACCACATATCTTCTGCCATGGTTTTCCTCTTTCTCTCTTTCTTAGCCCCTTGCTTAAGTCCATTATTTGTACAAACTCAGACACAATGAAACTGTTGACTTTGTTGATGGGAACATCAAGAAAATACTGATGTTCACACTAGACTGCTGTCTTCAAAGAGCCCAGAACCACTGGTCTCAGGAAGCCAGAGGAGTGCTGGGTTTCCTGAGAAGTGGGGAAAGTCTCTGAGCCCAATATTGCATTTTGTCACATGCATCCCACAGTAGCACTGTCTGTGCATAAAAGACAAAATATCTCAAAGTCTCTCCTGAGGCAATCTCAGTCATTTTCTGGCCTCAACTTTCCTCTCAACAGAGTCACTTAGAGGATATACAAGATCCCAGAGGAAAATAGATTATTGCTCTTTCCATCCTCTCAATTTCTCTTTCCCATGATAGAAGAAGAAAAAACACACCAGAATAATCTTCCTGGCTCAACTCTTTCATCTTTCAGATAAAACCCAGAGAGGTAAGAATCTTGCCTATGGTCATACAGATCTTGCCCATGTCTCTTGACTCCTTGTTTGCTGCTCACAAATAGGACACTTCCATAACAATTCAGTATCCAGTTTTAAAATCTAGTTTATCAGTCTTCTACCACAATAGAAGTGTTTTGGCTCATGAATACAGCTCTTTGCACCTGGTTTCCCCAATAAAATTTTACTTTTTTCATGAATAGGTTCAGATATATGGATAGACTCAAAGATTCCTAAAGGGGTGGAATGCCTCCTTCCTCTTGGGAGCTCAACAGACCCTAGGGTTCAGCTTTTTGACTGTTTAGACTTAATCAATACTAACACAGATATTAAGGCATCCATGAGGATCAAGTGTAATGGAATTGACTTCTGGCTTTAAAAATCTATGGATGTCTTTTAAAAATAATTTGAGAGGTTACTTTGTCTCTTAGTATCAAATAAATATATATTATCATAGAAGATTGAGAAAATATAGGGGAAAATTTATCCACAATCTATCTCACTCTCAGGAAATAATTGTCATTAGCATTTTTGGCATATTGACTCTTTCAGTCTCTCTCTCTTTCTCTCTCTCTCTCTCTCTTTCTCTCTCTCTCTCTCTCTCTCTCAAAAGAGGGATCATACCGTTAGTACTCTCTTACCCAATTTTTTAACTTACTATATGATAATCACATTTCAATATAATGAAATGTTCTGTTTCATTGCATGGATGAACCAAAGCTTATTTAATATTTTGACCTCCAGTCCTTCCGTTGCCAGCAGTATTGGTTGGCATTAAGGATATTACTTTCTTTTTTTGTTTTAGAATTTGAATTTTGAGGCTAATAAGTTTTTTTTAGAAAAACTATTTAAAGTTCTCCCCTTAGAATAAATTTCTATAAATGGAAGCTGGATCAAGGAGAACCTAAATTTTTGAAGCTTTTAGTTCAAGGTGTCTCTTTTGACAATAGTTGTTAACTGAAAAGACCAGAGAAGATGAGCGTATAGTGGTCTCGGTGGCTGGATCTGACACCACAACTATACACCTATTGATGGATGGTGTAAATGGCTCTGTTTTGTGCTTTCCTAACATCCTCTTTTTAAAGTCATTTTTTTTGAGAAAAATTTACATGTGGTAAAATTCAACCTTTTTGGGGGTGTATAGTTCTATGAATTCTGAAAACACATACAGTTGTGTGAGTGTCACTATCATTGAGATATAGGACATTTTCCATTAGCCCCAAATTTCTCTCATGTACATTTATTGTCAAACCTCTCATCCTACCCTCTGCTCCTAATAATTACCCCTCCCCATCCCTATAGTTTTTTAGCTTCCAGCATGTTGTTTAAGTGGAATGATAGGTAAGGTAGTTTTTTAAGTCTGACTTTTTCCCCTTAGCATAATGCATTTGAGATTATCCCCATCGTTACCTCTATCATTAATTCATTTATTTTTATTTCTGAGTCATATTTTATTGTATCAATTTACCCATTTACCAAGTGGTGATTATTTGGGCTGTTTATAGTTTTTTGGAGATATGAATAAAACTGCTATAATCATTAACATACAGCTTTGTGTGCAGGCATATGTTTTCACTTTTCTTCGGTAAATGCCCAAATGCTCCATCGTATAAGCGACATTTAACTTTATAAGGAACTGTCAAACTGTTTTCTAAACTGGCCGTCCTATTTTTCATTACACAAGCAATTTATGAGGATCCCAATTGCTCCACATTCTTAGATCTTGATCTTGACAGTTTTTAAAATTGTATTTATCAAATAGATATGTATCAGTATTTTATTGTGGTTTTAATTTGCATTTCACTAATTATTAGCAATGTTGAATATCTTTTCATTTGTTGATTGCCATCTATCTTATTTCATGAAGTGTTCGAATATTTTGCGCATTTTTGTATATCCTTACTTTACAGAGTTCTTTTATATTTTTTGGATACCAATCTTTTATAATTGTATTTTGAAAATATTTCCCCCAAGTCTATGGGTTGCTTATTCATTTCCCTTTACTTAACAGTGCATTTCAAAGAGCAGAATTTTTAGTTTTGACACAGTCCTGTTTGTCACTTTTTCTTTCTTAGTTTATTATTTTTGTGTTCCAGTTAAGAAATTTTTGCTGTATCCATGTTTGCAAAGATATTTTTTCTGTATTTTCTTATAAACATTTTATATTGTTAGGTTTTGTGTGTGAGTCTATGTTTCAGTTTGAATTGATTTTTGCATATGATGTAAAGTATGGGTCAAGGCCCATAATTTTATTATGAATGCCCAAATTTCAGCACAATATGTTGAAAAATGATCTTTTCTCTATTGAATTTACTTGGTTTCTTAGTGTTTGGAAATTTTGAATGAAGTTGCCATGTATTTGCATCTACTTTGGACCCAGTTTTATCCTACTGGTTAGCATGTTACTCTTTCATCAGTAATCATGCACTTGTGATCCCTAAAGCTTTATATGAAGTCTTGAAATACTTAGTTCTTTTTCAAAACTGTTTTCACTGCTATTTCCTCTGCTCTCCCATGTAAAATTTAGAATTACCTTGGCAATTTCTATAAAAATAGCTTGCTAGAACTTTGACTGGGATTACTTTGAATCTTACAGGTCAATTGTGGAAGGATTGACAGCTGAACAATATCAACTCTTTCTGGACATCTTTCCATGCCAAATTATTTGTTTAAAATATTTTTTATTGATTTCAGAGATGAAGGGAGAGAGAGAGAAATAGAAACATCAATGATGAGAGAGAATTATTGATCGATTGCCTCCTGCACACACCACACTGGGGGTTGATCTGCAACCTGGGCATATGCCTGGACTGGGAATTGAACCGTGACCTTTTGGTTTATAGGTCAACACTCAACCACTGAGCCACACTGGTTGGGAAAATTATTCCTTTCTTCTACCTTGGGTTTTGAGACCAGCTACCCCGGTGACTGCTTCGTCTCATTATTGAATCTCAGTGGACAGTAACTATTGGCAGATAATTCATACTGACTGTAATCCTATAGGGAATAGAATTTCTACTTTGATATATTAAAATTATATGCCTAATTTTTTATTTCTCCCTTTAACTCTGTTTTGCTATGTAATATTGAAATGCCCTTTGACTATGTTTAGGATAACCTGATCTACCTCTTGAAAATGGGCTCAACTATGTGACTAGCTTTGTCCCATCAAACTTAGCATATGTAACACAAAGACTTGAGATGATCTTGTGCATTGGACTTGCTTTCTCATGCCTTTGCCTTGAGAATATGCCTGCTAGAGAATGAGGGGCATGCATTGACTGTCCCTGCATGCCCCACACTAGGTATCGAGCCTGCAACTCATGCATGTGCCCTAATTGGGAATTGAACCATGACTTCCTGGTTCATAGGTTGATGCTCAACCTCTGAGCCATGCCAGCTGGGCACTTCATTTTAATTTTTAATCATAAGGAGTTATATTGTCATAACCATTTTGGTAAAAGATTGACTATCCTGACTGTATTATGGGAATGAATCTAGAGGGAAAGGTCAAAGAAAAGACAATCAACTAAACATAATTAATTATCTTTTAAAAAAATCAAACTTCTTAGAACTATTTGCTAAATTATGTTTTTTTTGAATAGCTATTCTTTGAGGTAGGAATGCCATGGCATTAAGATAAGAGTCATAACATTTAATACATGTTTATGAAGTTTAAACCACTAACTTGGCTGCAGTTAAAATGCATTCAGCTTTCCTGCTGTGCTCGGAGCCCTCCCAAATGTTGGGCTGGCAAAGGCTGCTGCTACTGCTGCCTCTTCCCAGGCTGGCACCACAGGCTCTGAGACAAATGTAGGTGTTTAACCCATATTAAAGTGCAGTTAAAAGTTGTGTTTCTCAGGTCTTTGACATAGGACACATTTCTAAAAAGTGGGGTGTATGTAGATCAGGAGGCTTTAACAACAGAATGATTTTGCATGGCTTCAATTTCAAAGTCTTCCAGTGGAGCCAAGGAAAAGACACATGACCCACAGCCATGCTGCTATCAAGGGCAGAGTCCTCCAGGGCCCAGGACAGAATTTGTCCATCGTTAAGAAAGTCTAATGTGGCCTGGAGTACTTGAGACTTTGGCTCCTGACTGTTGTCTCATGTGGTTTATTTTGTTTACTCACTCTTACCCAATCTCCTGGATGACTTCGTCATTTATCTACAAGTCACACTGCCTCCTTGATGAAAGAAAACAGATTTTGAGAATTTAGATTAAGTTCTTGGGGAAAGTAGAAAGCACTAGCCTCTGCAGCCAGTCTGTGGTTATGCTCATAATTCAAAGGGAGTGGTCAAGAAAGGCAAGGCTTTTGAAATATTCTGAAAAGTAGGGAAGGCCGAAGTTGATAAGCTCTACTAGTGTGTTTACGTGAAATGAATAAATCAAAGCACATTAAATAAAAATGATAGAAGACAGATAGTGCAATGGAGTTACATACATTTGGGTTCAAATTTCTATCCCTTACCAACTTTGGGATGGAATCTAGGTTTTCCCAACATTAAAATCTATATATATATAAGCCTAAGCCAGGGGTCCTCAAACTTTTTAAACAGGGGGCCAGTTCACTGTCCCTCAGACTGTTGGAGGACCAGACTATAGTTTAAAAAAAAAAACTATGAACAAATTCCTATGCCCACAGCACATATTTTATTTTAAAGTAAAAAAATCAAGGCATCAAAAACACCTGGCGTGCCAGATAAATGTCCTTGGTGGGCTGCATGTGGCCCGCGGGCTGTAGTTTGAGGACCCCTGGGCCCTAAGCGACCGAACTACCAAATGACCAAACAACTGGTTGATCAGTTGCTATGAAGCACATGGACCACCAGGGGGCAGACGCTCAATGCAGGAGCTGCCCCTTGGTGGTCAGTGTGCTCCCACAGTGGGAGCTCTGCTCAGTGAACATACCAAGCAGCGGCAGTGGCAGGCACAGTAGAGCTGGGATGAACGGGACAGCACAGTGCCCGGCCTGGGCTTGGGTTCCTCTCCAGCCATATACCACTTAGTGCATGAATACATCCCTCAAGGGATGTCAGACTGCCAGTTTTTGCCCTAGGCCTGTGGGGATCAGGCCAAAACTTGCAGTCTGACATACCCTGAAGGATTCTGGATTGCGAGAGGGTGCAGGCCAGGCTGAGGGACCCTACTAGTGCACGAATCCATGCAGCAGGCCTCTAGTGGGGATAATAAAAGAACTTACTTCAATTGGTTGTCATAAACTTGAAAAGAAATAGTAAATAGAGAGTGCTTTATACTGACTGCAACTGGATGCTCATAGTATCATTGAAAATGCATGTAATGTGATGTTATGTCAAAAACAACCTATGCTAAGTGAAATAAGCCAGTCAGAGAAAGATAAGAATCACATGGTCTCACTCATTTGTGGAATCTAATGAACAACATAAATTGATGAGCAAAAATAGACCATGAGTCACAGAAACATCAGACAGACTGTCAAACCTCAGAGGGAATGCAGGGGAGGGTGGTTGGGTGGAAAGAGATGAACCAATGAACTTATATGCATATATGTATAACCTATGGACACAGACAACAAGGTGGTGAAGGCCTGGGGTAGGGGCAGGCTGGGAGAGGTCAATGGGAGACAAAGGGGACATATGTAATACTTTCAACAATAATGATTGAAAAAACAACACAAAGTTAGGTTGTAGTGTACTTAAAACTGTTAAAAATAATAATAGGAAAAGTATTGAAAATATATAAAAATTTTATTGTATGAGTTAAGACAATGAGATTACCCTCTTTTTTATTTTACGACTAGAGGCCCAGTGCATGAAAGTTTGTGCACTCTGGGAAGGGGGAGGGGTTCTCAGCCCAGCCTGAACACTCCACAATCTGGGACCCCTCGGGTAGGACCCAGTCCCATCACACATGGTTCCGGTTCCCCAGGCCTGCAGGCTGGTGGGGAAGGGTGTATTAGATCAGAAGCATCCTTTCTCATTACCTTGGTATCCCAGTTCAGAGAGACAACCAGCAGACTCAGAGTCCCCTTGACTTTTTTTCTGCCAGACAGGAAAGGAGTGCCAATGAACATATCCCTGAGGAGTAATTGATGTTTAAGGAGTAAGAAAGATAGGAAATTTTTTGAGCAACAAGAAGGAAAAGAGGAGGATTGGGGAGACTCCCACCCACTCATCCCCAATGGACGGTGCAGGGTGAAAAATTAGAATAAAACTGCTCACATGTCCCTCTGGTCATCCCTAACTACATGGAGTTCCACTTAGAGAATTTCCACTTGTGTGGGTATTCCAAACAAGGCAACGATTTTATCATTTCAAAGCAAAGTGCCCATTTTGAATATGTTTATGATAAATTGTTTATAGACTGTTTCCAGTGATTGTCCTTCAGTGGGCTTTCAGCTCTACAGCTTGAGTACATCATAAACACTCCAGCATGTCCCTAACATTTGTGTCAGTGCACACCAGACTTACAACAAAGGGAACATTGCTGACCCAGAGCTGCTTTTTCAGTCCCTTTATGAGAGCTAGAATCATTATAAGCTCACCCAAAAAGAGCCACTTGACAGAATTCTGATATTTGAACTTTGTGAACAAAAACACTCATATACAGGGACAGGTATCATTTTATCATAAAAAAATCACAATGAAAATGACAGCCAAATTGATCGCTTGCAATTGCTCACATGTTTAATAATTTTTCAAAATGATCTCCACCACAGATACTGATGAGAGCAAACATGAAGGAGCCTGTTCCATGAGCATGCTGAGTGAGTGAGAAGTCAGAGTCCACCCTCCCCACTTTGGTATGCACACTGGTGATGCCTCCCATCATGTGATGCCTCCCATCGGTGGAAGAACACGAGGGAGAATGGACTTAGGGAACATTGAGACAAAGCAAAATGCATTAAATATTTTCCCCTGTCCCCTAAGTTGCAAAATACAAATGTTAGAAAGAGTCTGACAAATCTTTCAAATGGATGGCAAAATATCCAGTCACTTTTTGGAATATAATTTTAGTAAATAATAAACTCTTGTGGAGGTGTGGGTTGATTAGGAAAATAATTAAAAATCATTTTGGAGACAGGGCTGGTGAATATTATCATTAAGGTCAGAAATGAGGTAATGAGGTGTACTGGTGTATGTGTGTGTGTGTGTGTGTGTGTGTGTGTGTGTGTGAGAGAGAGAGAGAGAGAGAGAGAGAGAGAGAGAGAGAGAGGAAATGAAACTGTCAAAGTATGATGAGATGGAGAGAGAGTGAGTCCACTATACATCCCTATGACCCTATCTTGGCTATAAATTCAATGCTTACAAAAAAAGGAATGCCAAGAAGTATTTTGAGTAATTACAGTACAGTATCATTGAAATATATCTTAATTCTCCAAAGAGAATACTTGAAGAAGGCCACATTATTCAAATGTGTAGGTTCTGAGATGTTCTTGTAAATAACGAGTCTTCATATGTCTATTATACATCTGTGGAAATATACAGACTATCCAAAGGTGGACACCCAGGCTGTTTGTTCAGCTTGTTGTGTAGCAGGGGAATTACCCCTCGGCCCTTGCATTTGGCAGAAACTCATAGACAGGCAAAGGGGTGGGAAAGCCTTGAGTGAAAAAAGATAAGCTTCTGTGCTCAGACTGGATGCTGTCGGGGAACCTGGAGGCAGGCTAACTAGAAGCATTGCATCTTATGTGAATGGTTGGAGGACCATATTTGATTTTCTCTGATTGGTTCTTAGTTGGAAAAGGAAGACAAAACATAGGAAAGATGACAATTATTGACCAAGTCCTGCCACTCTGGGCGGATTGCTTTAGAGCCAATGGGTTAGAGCTCTATGAGTATCTATGGATTGGCCATTGTTCATTTGTATATTCTCCTGGGGTTTAGTGGGTCTCCGAAACCAGTTAGGCACTTGAAAGCGTCCCCTTCCTTTAGCCTTTTTCATCACTCTTTTAGGCTGAAGGAAATCATCACCACACTAAACACCGCTGTAAGACAAACCATACCAGAGAGTTTCTGCAGGCCTCAGCTGGGCTCTGACTGGACTTGATGATTTGACCTCCTGGCTCCCCATTCTGGGTTGATCATGTTGGACTGTCTTACTGAGACTGCATGCTGCACTTCTAATTCTGGGCCTTGATGCTGAGAGTGGAACCTCAGAGGACCCATCTAGTAGATCTGTTCACTCACCTCTAACTATGCCCAGACCTCACCAGCGGGACTTCCCAATCTGTCCCTGCATGAGGACTATCAAACAGGGCTATTTTGTAAAGCTCAAAGAAATCCCTAAGGCTATCTGGATTATTACTTATGATATGGTACATGCTTAATAATCAATATTTAAAGTATGGAGTTTATGAAGATAAAAAGTGGGAGCCCAACGTTCAAAGAACAAGAGAAAAAAATGAGCCAGGGGCTGGAAAACTGTCAGGACCACTACAAAATTGCATTCCAGCTGTGACATAAACAGAAATACCAAAACCACGCTTAGTCCATTTTCTCTAAATCCATAAAGCAATTGTGTTACAAAAAAAGAGACTTCCAAAAATATTTTCTTTATTTTAATTTCTATGTTAAATTTTCTAATCAAAAGCCAGGCTGCCAGTCTGGGAGGTGTATTCCCAAGGCTGGCCTAAGAAGGAAGGAATGTGGTTCATGAGGCCCCTCTGCTGTGTTCTTGAGTGTTATATTGCGTTGCCGTGAAATTTCATTAGTTTTTAAAATGGTATCACTTACAAGCAAGTGCGCGTGCAATCTAGGGTCCAGCTACGCTGAAAACTTGTTGACATCCTATTACCCACGATAAACTCTCTGCTTAGTAAGGAAATAGATTTTTGCTTTTCCTTTTAAAAGGGTAAACAGAAAAGAAGAAGAGGAGAAAAAGGAAAGATTGAATTTTAGACAGTGCTCCTTGCAGAGGGTTTAATCATTAGGATGCCTAGGACTGGACGACTTCTTTGCAGGCAATGAATTCCCAGTCTCCTCTGAGTTGTTTTCCAACTGAATGCTGTTTTCTTCCTTTTTTTTTGCAGAAGCCTAGGCACCAGGTGGTTTTATAACTGAGAGTGATATTAATCCATGCACCAGGTTCGCCCCCTGATACGGAGAGGACGGGTGGCCGGATTGGGCTGGCTAAGAAGCTCTTTCCTCACCAATGGCTTCTGCAGAGCTCAGACTATTGACCCATCATATGATGAAAGTGACAAGAAACAGTCAGGACTAGAAGAAAGCATTGAAATGAGTTGCTTAGAAAAACATAACATCTGAGTTGAATAATCTAGGAGTGAAAGGAGAACTGAATGGAAGTAAAAATAGAGTCAGTGGGGGAAATAAAGCTATGTATAAAGCTCTTTTCTTAGCTAACATAACTTAACTTACAAGCTCTATTGGTGAGGTTAAAGATTGCAGGCTGCTACCCACACCAGCAGGAGAATACTCAGGCGGCATGTGGGGCCACACAGGCCCTGCCCTAAAGAAGCATGGGCCCTTGATTTGGGGCTCTAGGGTGGGTAGAAATGTTTATGTAGGAGCACACACCTCTTCTTTGAATTTCTTTTATCTCCTGAGGCTCTTGACATGGCAAATAAAGGCAGTAAGATAATTGTGTTTTAAAAAATACTCCTAGTTATATGACTAGCAAGACATCTGTGGGTTTACAGTTTAGTCCCATTCAGCCATCTACTTCCTCCTCCGTCTCATCTCAGAGTTTTAATATCCATTGATGAGCCGTGCCAGATCAATTATTTCACTGGACTGTAAAATGGTGATTCTTTATTCCTACCCCTCCTTCAATATTTACTAGATGGTATTCTTCTGTAAAAAAATTCCTTTTATAAAATTTATTTTTAACATGTGTTCTTTTTGTGACTAGCAAGTGATGTGTGGGTTGATTTTTTGACAGTTGCCACAAATCAGTGGAATAACATTTTAAACATGCTACCCATTCAAGTCAGTGTCTCTCTTCCCTCTTCCTACTTATTTTTTAAAACCAAAGACACAGTGATAGGTGCTTTAATTGTTTATAATTTAATATCCACCAATCTAACAAATATTTATTTATTTAGTGCCTACTATGTGCCAGCCACTCTTCCAGGAGCTTAGAGAACAGAAAAATAAATCCATACTATTATCATAAGCTTCATTTAGGAAGAGAAAAGCAGATACCAAACATAATAAATGAGCAAAATATATATGTTAAGTGTTATGAGCGGGGTTGGGAGGGACAGTATGGAAGAGCAAAGGGGTTGGGGCAAGGAAGAAAGTTTGCAATTTTTAATAAGGTTGATAAGGTGATATTTGAGTTAAAGATTCAAGCCATGCTAACATCTGGAATAGGGCACTCTACTCAAAGGGAACAGTATGTGCCAAGGTCCTGAGGCTTCTAAGCAACAACAAGGAGGCCAACAAGGTTAGAGGAAAGTTTAATGAGGTAATAGAAGAGGAAGGAGAAGCAGATTCTATGGTATATTTCTCGTAGACCACTGTCAGGATCTTAGCTTTACTTCAAGTGACATGGATAGCTTTTGGAAGATTTTTGAGTAGAAGAATGATGTTATGTGACATATTTCAGCAGGGTCTCTTTAGCTGCTGAATATTTCAACAATCAAAGAGAAGCCTGTTACTCCTTTCTTTTTACACAAGAAAAAAAAAATCAAAACTCACTGAGGTTAATAATTAATGTGCTCCAGGTCACCACCTATCAAAGAGCAAAGCCATTATTCAATTCAGGCCATTAACTATCTGTTTATAAAATAGAGCAGACTAACAGACCTTGTTATTAAAGAACAAGGGAGGTTATCTGCATTAGGGATAGCACAGCTTCCCAGCCCATGGGCCTCTGAAGATGTGTTTTCTGTTCTCTTCTCTGTTTGGCATCAAAAGCTTAGCACTGAGCAAAACTATGCTATTAATCTCTCTCTCTCTCTCTTTTTTCATTGAAGCATCTCATCTTTCCAAAAGATGACATTTCTAAAATCATGAGTGCCATAAACTTAGGGCCGTAGAGCATGTCTCTTTAAAAGACAGTTTCATGAGCTATAAAAAGTAATCATGATTTGTCAAGTCAGCAAATGCTTCCCCTGCAGCCTTCTAACCATCACTAATGCCCTTTTTGGAGAGATCGTGCTTTGGTTACCAGCATTTCACTTCGCAAAGCTGTTGATGGAGGAGAATGATTTCTTTACTACAGGACCCTGCATCATGCCAGTCCTGACCGCTGGGGACTACTAGGAGAATCTTACCAAGAGTTACTTTTCAGCCTCCCTGCTGGGGGGACAGGCTGCTGACCAAGAATTGCAATAGCATTTGGGAGATGGTAAGTTCCACAGAATAATTTAAGGGAAGTCCAGGTTTTCAAAAAAAAAAAAAATCAAGTGATAATTTTGGTAAAAAATATTTTTGCATTACAGCAGTCTATTAGAGAAAAGTCAGCTTGCTACCATAATTAATACAAAAATAAGCATGTTTCATTTTTAAAAAGAATAACACATGAGCAATGCCATATTTGACAGTATACTGGAAATGTAAAGATATTTTTTGTACTCAAACTATATAAATTTGAAAACAGATTTGTATCTATTATTGAGTCCCTAACGCTTGGAGGAAAAATTCTTTCTAAGTAAGGAAAGGGCCATGTTCTTTCATATAGCTGGAATAAGAGAGTGTAGATCCCAGGTTCCTTCATTGTCAAAATACCCATTTGAGTGAGGGGCATAAACATGTGGCTCATGCCAGTGCATCCAGCTCTGTAGTCTGAGCCAACATTACAAAGCACGCTCACCAAAAGATCTTCTTTGGGGCTCATAATGAGCCATGGAAGGACTACTATCTCCTCTTTCTTATGAGCAAAACAATAGGCTCAGAGAAGTGAGCAACTCATCTGAGGATACTCAGCAAATAAGAGGTAGAGTTTGGATTTTAGCTCAGGCCTCTGAGTCTATAGCCCATGAACATTAGGCACCTGCACGGTAGGAGTGGCATTTCTATAGTTCTGATTTAACAAAGCAAACTGCCCATCACCCCTATGATCCTTCTCAGTTGTCTTTTGGCTGTTGAAGAAGCGTTCGGAGACCTGTCTCATATGTCTGAAATGGTGCCCAGGCCTAAAGCCCACCCTGGAGGCGCTGGTGAATTGGAAATCACAATTGGGCCCTCTCTGGGGAATGCAATAGGTCTCAATCTTAATGACTTAGCTCATCATCCAACTGTAAACGTTTTCCACCAAGCTGCTGCTTTTCAACAGAGCCTCAGTCATTTTTCTGAATCATTCTTTGGGGAAAAACCTGTTCTGTGATCAAAAGAGTTTATTTTATATTGCCTACTATATTCTTACATTGGAAATGCTCAATGCACTTGGCAAAGAAAAACCCCTGGATATCCCACAACAATACACAAACATAAACAAAAACAACTTCATTTCGTTTAGTACACAATTTCCTAACCTCACTTGAACACAATCTTTGTTTGTCTGTGTGATCTCTATCAACATTTTGGAAACTCTAATTCCTGGCTTTGGCAACTTTACCAAAGGCTCTTCTCTAGAATACAAGCTTCTTTGGAAGAGAGCTTTTTGTTTCCCTTGCTTATTACTGAGTGTTGACTTTCTAGAATAGTCCAATGTTCTGCATACAATACCCACATGGAAATAATCTATAAGTAATCATTTAATATAAATTGAACAAAAACCTTTGATGGATACATTTATGCAAAAATCTTCAAATGACTAAAACTGATCTTTTCTCTACTGCTTATAACATTAAAAGGTAAATTAAAAAAAGGCAAAGGCATAGTTAACTAGCTAATGATCAAATTCAAATACAAAACGAATTATTTTTCACATGGTAACTGTAAGACACCCAGATCTTTGGAAGAAAAGTGCAAACTTTGGTCATTCTGATATCCTTCACACAGATGCCAAGAATATTTATATTGAAAACAGCTGCTTGACTGGCAATTTTTCACACATCTTCCAAATTCTGGGTGTAGGGAGAACTTCATTGCCATAAATCTTTCATGGAAAGGAAAATAGTATAAGTTTTCTCTTCTTTGAATGGATGTTGTGAGAATTCAGAATGTTTTCAAAGAAAACAGTATAGACTACACAGAACCAAATTCTGGTTGACTCAACCTCATTAGCAAGGGATATTTTTTAAAAGTTTAGAGCAAAACAGGCCTTGGAGATCATTCAGCTCAGAGCCTTCATTTACTGAATGAGTGAAGAGACTTAAATTAATTTAGTGACTTTTCACAAGTTCTATAACTTGTGCTCATGGAGGTGGGATTAAATAGAATTCTGAAGATTTCACAACCCTCCCCCCAATTTTGCTATCTTTCTCATCATATGGTTTTTCCGAGAGTTTTCTTGTATATGTAGCCCTCAGGTAATCAGGAAAGTACTTTGGAAAGTACTCAGAAGTAGGAAACCCCTAGAGACTATGTATTAGTAACTCTACTACCTTCCTTCTCAGATGAGAAAATGCAGAGATCAAGCATAAGCAGCAGGGATAATTATCCAGTGAATTCAGGATTCTTTAGAGCAGCACTTTCTAAAGAACTTCTAAAGAACTGCAAGGTTGGAAATGACTAATATGGTAGCTATTAAGCACTTGACATGTGGCCATGCAACTGAAGAACTAAGCTTCAATTTTAATTTAAATAGGGACAGGTGGCTAGTTGGACAGTTACAATATTGGACAGCAAGACTGTAGAGAGCTGATCTAGATATATTCCACTCACTGGGCTTGTTATATCTCTACCAGGATGTGGTTATACCAAAACTAAAAAAATGTACCATTTGTTACAGCATTGCATTATGTATCTTATCTAATAAAAGAGTAATATACAAACTGACCATCACTCCAACACACAAGATGGCTGCACCATGTGAATACAAGATGGCCGGCAGAGAAGGGCAGTTGTGGGCAATCAGGCAGCAGAGGGGGGCACTTGGGAGGGACCAGGCCTGCAAGGGAGGACAATTGGGGGGGACCAGGCCTACAGGGGAGTGCAGTTAGGAGTGACTGGGCTGGCAGGGCAGTTGGGGCAACCAGGTTGGCAGGGGATGGCACCTAGGGGCAATTGGACCATCAACAGAGGGAAGTTAGGGGTGACCAGGCCAGTAGGGGAAGGCAGTTGGAGGTGACCAAGCTGGCAGGGGAGGGCAGTTGGGGGCAACCAGGCCAGCAGGGGAAGGCAGTTGGGGGCAACCAGGCCAGCAGGGGAGGGCAGTTGGGGGCAACCAGGCTGGCAGGGGAGGGTAATTAGGAGCAATTGGGCTGGCAGGGGAGCAGTTAGGTGTTGATCAGGATGGCAGGGGAGTGGTTAGGGGTGATCAGGCTGGCAGGCAGAAGCTGTTAGGGGCAATCAGGCAGGCAGGCAGGCGATTGGTTGGGAGCCAGCAGTCCTGGATTGTGAGAGGGATGTCCAACTGCCCATTTAGTGGGAGTGGTCCTAAATAGGCAGGCAGACATCCCTCGAGGGTTCCCAGATTGGATAGGGTGCAGGCTGGGTTGAGGGACAACCCTCTCTCCCCTGTGCTAGTCTATCTACTCTAATAAAAGAGTAATATGGAAATTAACCATCTCTTTGAGACACCTAAGCCATGCCCACCAGCCAATCAGAGTGGCTGTATGAAAATTAACCCAGCCAAGATGGAGGCCAGCAGCCATGGAGTGAGCAGCTGCTGGTGCGGCCCATCGGGGTGTGGCGTGAACCTGTGCGACCTGGACAAGGTCCCCGAGACCCTGGAGTTCTTTGAGCTGCTGGGGCCAGACTATGGGGCTGGCTCCGAGGCAGGCATCTTGCTCCCCATGGAGCCTCTGGATGGGTTCCCCATCCATGGCCCTGTGGAGGCCCTGAGCTGGAGCCCAGGCTCTTTGAGCCTCCGGTGGCAATGGGGTGAAGCCTACCATACCCCAAGCACTGGAGAACCCCAGGCTGTCCCGTGACCAAGAAGCCATCCCTGGCTGTGAGAGGGCTCAGGCCGGGCTGAGGGACCCCCTGAGTGCACAAATTTTTGTGCACTGGGCCCCTAGTATATATATAAAAGCCTAAGTGACCATTACAATTGGCTGACCAGTCACTATGACACACTGACCACCGGGGGCAGACACTAAACACAGGAGCTGCCCCCTGGTGGTCAGTGCATTCCCACAGCCAACCTTTTGCCATCGGCCAACCTTCTGTGGTCCCTCCCCCTAGCTGGCCAGCCCTGATCAGCCCCTATCAGGACTGGGTGAGATGGCCCTGATGGGCTCTGATCACCAGCCAGGCCAAGGGACCTCACCTGTGCACGAATTTGTGCACTGGGCTGCTAGTGTTTTATAAACACCAGTAGTTCTATATGAGGAAAAAGAGAAAACACATCTACATTTGTGATTTTACAAGTAGTACTAGATCCAACATAAAAGTCGTTACAAATAGTCATTTTGCTTCCAATAAATCGACCTTTTCTGTAATCCTGGTAAGGAAGTAAAGTGTGCCTTTTATATTTTAACTGTTCAAATGATTTCTAAAATGAATACTTTACAGATTATTTCTAAGTATAGTCTCTAAATGATTTGTAAAGGCCAATTTCTTAGCCCCCTTTTCATTAACACCTTGCAGAGACATGCTGATCACATCGTTAAGAAAATAGCCATGGGATTTTACTCTCTTCTGCAATGCATTGTCTCAGAAGCTAACTTAGACATCTCAACTTGCTCACCACTTAGCTGTGTCCTGTATCCAATTAGTTTTAGTAAATTATTAGAATGAAGGAGCCTTGTTAAATCAAGAGCTGCGTGCAATATTTAGATTTACAAACTCATACAGTATAAAGGCTTCCTAAGAAGCTTTTATGTTTCCATCGGAAAGAATGGCTCCTTCACATGATATAATTGATCTTGACACAGACAGTCAGCTACAGAGAAGTCAGGGAACTAATTCAAAGGTGGTGGCAGTATGCTAACTCCATGTTAGGGCCTAATGGATTCAAAAGGTCAAGGTTTTTTATCTTCTCATGTTTTACCAGACAATTTGGCTCCCATACTCCAAGAGAAAAGAAAAGTTTTATCCAGATAAAATTTGCCTATGTAAACATTTCTCCCCTCTTTGGATGGCTGAATCTCTTCTTAAAATATCTTTGATGTCTTTGTAGAAGCCAAGAATGATCTACTGATAAAATACTCATTGCCACATTTGTAGTAGCAGAAAGTTAATGTAAAACAAAATTGGAATTTCAAGATTTATCCTATTTCGTCTAAACATCTTTGCTTGATAATGGTGAAAGTCACAGCTGGAAATCTTAAGGGAAGCTGCAGATGTTGTCTCCGGAGAATTTGTGGTAAAAACTGTCTCAGAAGCAATCTGACCACAGAGATGAGGAGACCAGAGCCTGTGAGCACAGAAAATTACGTATGGACCTTTCTTTGGACACAGATGAAAGAGAATAAAACAAATTGTAACAAAGTTATAAAAGTTGAGACACTCTTTGATATGATTCATTAATTTAAGGAAAGGGGAGAATCACACATAAATTATTTTTTTAAATCTTTGTTACATTATGAACTTTAAAAAAATCTCAACCAAGATTCCTAATATGAAAAGAACTCTCTCTCCCTCTCTCTCTCTCTCTCTCTCTCTCTCTCTCTCTCTCTCTCTCTCTAGATAACTATCAGTAGATGAATGTAGGTATTTGACAACTCAAAAGTCAAATCATTGAGTCCATTCTCTAGATATTCCTGCAGGGAGTATTATTTTCCCCAAACGAGCAGCAAAGATATATATTTGAATATTTTATTAACTTGTGAATACAGTTCATTACTTCTAACAATCAGGCAGAAAATAGCATCTTGGTTCAATGTGATGCTACATAGTATATAATAACAAGCTGTTCTGAAGCATAATTACTGTTATAGAAATATAACCCTTTCACATTTTGTTTTGTTGACCAATAGACCAAGAAGCTGCCAGAGAAGTGTGGATGGAACACTTTCCTCAGAAGCATATGCCTCACGTGAGCCAAGAAAGAAGAAAAAGTGATTGTGTATCATGAAGTCCTTAATCAGAAAGATATACAGATATTTCTTTTCCATAATCATGAGACCTGAGATTTTTCTCAAGGGAAATGTTCCAACATGAGAAAGAAAATACATAGTTCAAAAAGTCCACGTTTTCAATTTACTGCCACATGTTTTAAATTATCTATGTATTTATTAAGGGCACTAAATAGGCAGCTTAATTTAGGCAGAAGGGTCATTTAAGTTGAGAAAAATCATGTTTAATCCCTTAGCTCACTACAGGTTGATTGTGCATTTTAAATGCATACAGTCTCAGCTAACAAATTCTCCATGCTAAGAAGGCCCCCTGTCTGCTTCTAAATTTGTGGGCTGCCAATAACAATGGAAACTTGTTAAACTACTGGCTCCAGGCCCAGTCAATCTGGGTATCTTCCAGAATTAGAGATTTGCCAGTTACTTTCCTTTATGTTGCCAATGTACTTGCCTCCAATTTGGAGGTCATCTTCCTCTGTTCCTGGCATACCACATACTTGTTACATTTCTCTAGGTTAGAAACAAAAGGGCCAAGGCATCAAAACTTCTTTCCCTGCATGATAAGTCTGCCTTGGTTTTTCTCTCAGAATGGGGAATACAGTAGGTCTGAGGGGAACCATGAAAAGGACATGGTTAGATGTAAGGGACTACAAATTGGAACACTTCTGGATATTTAATGATATTACAAAGTTATAATTTTTAAGGCACCATAATGAAATAGTTATTTTTTAATAAAGAGTCTTTATGTTTTAGAAATACAACATGAAATATTTTATATCAAATTATATGTCCATAATTTGTTTCCAAATAATATAAGGTGATAAAGTAGATGGGGAATATGGATGAGAGAAGATTGGCCATGAATTGATAATTGTTGAAGGATACACTTGGGTTCATTAAATTATTATGTTTATTTTGATACACATAGTTGACATACATAATACAAACAAAACCAAACAACAACAACAACAACAACAACAACAACAACAAAAACACTAAAGAGAAAAAAAGTGCCTGAGAAGAATACAACATCCTCAAATATCCTTCTCTGGACTATTGAACTGTGAACAAATCATGAGGAAGGAGGGTGAGAGTCTAGGAATCCTTTAGAACCTGGCTTTCAACCTTTGTTCAGCATTTATGAAACAGTACTTTGAGTGTTCCATGCTGTGCTCTAAGTGTTATATCAGACTCTACTGTTTACTTATTGCATCATACTCTGTTCTGTCAAACATGCTGAGTGAAATCCATCAGCTGAAAAACTCCCCTCTAGATGGCTTAGACCATCAGCCTCTCTCCTTGGGTTTCTGATCTCCATGTCATCCCATGCTCACAGGACTAATATGCCCTGAGTTATTTCTTAATGGCCCTTATACACAGCAAAAATGGATTCTTTGCATGGATATGGCTCTGAATGCAAACAAGCAGTCTTTAAATTCCATGTATTTTATTTTCAACCCACCCCATGTAACCAGACAATGGCAGGCTTCCTTCCTCCTAGGCCTGTTACTATGGCTTCCATTTCATTGCCCTCCATGTGCTGTTAAAGCAGCCCCTTTCAGGATCTCCCTAGACTCTGGCCTGTATCCTTCCCTGCCTTAGTGGTTTTTTTTAACTACTACAGCATAGACCCCGTTCTTAAGCAAGCCAAGCACTGTCGGGCAAAAACTTGAGCCACAGCTCCAGATGTAGGCCTCTTGGTCTCTTGTACCCAATTCTGGAGGTGTAAGGAATTCTGCTTCCTTAGGGAAGGCAGCTGCTGTGAGCCTCATCTTGGAAATTAAATGTTGGATTCATCTTAAATAGTAGATATTGTGAGCTTCAGATTTTGACATCAGAAGCTCAACAGACACCAACTAAACTAAATAATCAAAGTTAAAATAATAAATAATAAAACATAGCAACATCATTTATCCCCAGACATAATGCACTAAGAAGGACATATCACTTCTGGAACATTCTTGCAAAATGCATAACCTCAACCTAATTATAAGAGACATTAGATAAACCCAAATTGAGGGACATTCTATAATATAACTGATCAGTATTATTCAGGTGTCAATATTCTTAGTCCCTCCATGAGGTCTAGGAGACTTCAACAACTAGATGCAAGTGGGATCCTGAATTGGATGCTGGGACAAAATGAGTATATTAGTGGAAAAACTGATAAAATCCAAGTAATGTGTGTAATTTGATTATTGTATTAAACCACTGATACCTTCTTTTGATAATTGTCCTATGATTATATAAGATATTAATTTTAGGGGAAGTTGATTGAAGAGCACATAATAATTCTCTGTAGTATATATGTAATTGTCCTGTAAGTCTAAAATTATTTCAAAATAAATATTTAAATAAATACAACAAACAGACAAACAAAAAAACTCCTATGATGTACTCTGAGCCATCACGTAATATTTTCCTCCCTGGTTTGGCCTGAGGCACCTCTACCTGAATAATAACCCAAGCAGAGGTTCTTGAGATAAAAGGAAGAGAGAAGTACGTTATAAGAATAAATTGTCATGAAACACCAAGAGACTGAAATAGCAGAACAAGTCTGAGCAGATGAAATCATACATCTCCGGCACCAGTTTTGTGATTCCTGGCTCAGTGCTCCTATCAGGCACTAACTCAGTCTCAGTGCTAAGTGTAGCCTTGCAACACTGATTAATTCAAATATGTCTGCATATTTCATCCAAAACAAGACTTGAAAAATCACCAGTGTTTCTCAGCTTGAACCTAATTTTGAATGAAGGGAAAGAACGGTTCTGCAAATGCTCTCCATTTTCCTCACAGCACATGATGATCACTGGGGCTCTTTGCAGAAGTCCCTTATGGTAAAAACAAAACAAAGCGTAGTGCTGATTCCAATAAACTTGCAGTCAACCCTAGCCCAGAAGCAAAATCCCATGCAGAGAATATAACACTTGTTCCTCACAAATCTAAAAGAGAAAAAGATTTGTGAGTAGAGCTTTCAGCTGTGCGAATGGACCATTGTTAATCAGGCATCTTGTTAAAAATTCTCTTTAAAATTTGTTTTTTCCACTGAAAACTCTGATTTTTTTCTTGTTTACCTGTCAATACCAACACACACACACACACACACACACACACAGAGAAAGAGAGAGAGAGAGACAGAGAGAGAGAGAGAGAGAGAGAGAGAGAGAGAGAGAGAGAGAGAGAGAGAGAGACTGAGTGACAGGGGGGAGGGGAGAGGAAAACTCACCATGAATTCAAACAAACCTGTAGCTAATGACGTCAGCACTTAGCCAACTCCAGTTTGTCCATACTCCATTAAAATGTCACATTTAGGAGTTTACTAAATCTTTTTTTTTTTAATTCTTTACTGTTGAAAGTATTACATATGTCCCATTCCCCCCCTTTCCCCACTGTCCTCTCCCAGCCTGCATCCCCGCCCCCATTGCTTGTGTCCATGGTTATACTTATACTAGGGGCCCGGTGCACAAAAATTTGTGCATTCGGTGAGGGGAGAAGGGAGTCCCTCATCCTGGCCTGTGCCCTCTCATAGTCTGGGACCCCTCGGGGGGGATGTCCACCTGCTGGCATGCATGGCCAGCCTGGGTGAGGGGCTGAGGGCTGTTTTCAGGCTGGCCACAGCCCCCTCAGGGTTCGTGCACTGGGGGGTGGGATGGCTGGTGAGTGCAGGCGTGGATGTTTCCAGCTGGTTGGCCCACCATCGCAAATACCTGGTGGGCCCCCACCACTGAAAGTTGGATTGCCTGAACTGCATTCTGACCATTCTCAGTAGCTTTCAGTAACCTGAGCATAAAAAGAAAGAAATTAAATGATAGCATTACCCAGTAATCAATGGTATGGTTTTGCTAGGTGGGTGTTTTGGAATAATGGTACTACAAAGGGAAAAAAA